>JAODAL010022839.1:0-63882 GCA_025379985.1 Phyllomedusa bahiana | reverse complement strand
GGAGCTGTGACGGCTCTCCGCAACGAGCCCGAGCGCTGGCTGGGTGCTAGAACCTTGTGCCGGGCAAGGTGGTGTGCGAAAAACGGGCGAAATCTGCTGGCCGCCCTTAAGATCGGTAGGGCTGGAGCACATCCCTTGCCTGGCACATGTCATGAACCTTGTCGTCCAGAAATTCTAAAGAGCTACCCGGGTCTGGAACTGCCTGCTGAGAAGGCTCGAAGTCTAAGTTCGCACTTCCGCCGTTCGCACCCTGCTTCGCCTCGCCTGGCTGCTTGCAGCGTCAGCTCGGCCTCCCCGTCAACCGTCTCATTGTTGACGTGGCAACACCTGGAATTCCACCCTCCACATGCTCCAGCGATTGTGGCAGCAGCGCAATGCCATTACGCAGTACGAAGTGACACATGGCCTGACAAGCAGCGGTGCGGACCTCGGGGTGTTGAGCCACCGAGAGTGGAGGCAGGTGAAAGAGCTCTGCACCATCCTTGCCAGTTTTGAAGAAGCCACCAAAATGGTCAGTGCGGACAATGCCCTTGTCAGCATGAGCATTGTGGTGATCTTAGTTCTGGAACGATCGTTGGACACTCTGAAACAACAGGTCCCGCCAGCGACGGAGGAGGAGAGGACACAGATGCGGACACGGAGCCTTTCTCTCCGTCAAATCCACAAGGCCCGACATTTTTCACAATTTCATCGGTCTTCATTAGGCAGTGGTTCGGGGTCCAGAGCTAGTGCAAGGTGGGCCCATCAGCTCTCAGGGTGCATCATCTCAGGCAAGTCAGGCTGTGTTGAAGCTGTGCCGGAGGCAGCGGAGGAGGAGGAGGTATTCCTAGACACGATGTTACCGACGTCCCTGCCTTGGAAAGAGGTTGGCGCGAATTTGAGGCGGAGGAGGAAGATGAGGAAGATCAGTTTGCTAGTGCCCCTCGACCCAGAGGCTTGGGAAATCAAGGCTCCATCTCTCACATGAGTGCTTGGATGCTCCATTTCCTCCAACATGATCCTCGCATTAAGGCCATCAAAATGAACAACAGTTACTGGGTGGCCACCCTCCTGGATCCCCGGTACAAACAAAACTCAGCACTTTCCTTCCACCCACCCAAATAGAGAGTAAAATGCAGGAAATGGAGACCTTGCTGATTGATCAACTGGAGAACATCTGTTGCGTCTGCTTTCACGTTTCCCCAAATGTCACGGTGGAACAACATCAGCGACGTGACAGCAGTAGAGTGCCAAGCTTAGCGCGTAGAGCAGCCAGCAGGCAAGGTGGCAGAAGCCTAATGGTGACCTCTGGCAATCTTTGTTTACCACCTCACCAACGCATGCAATGCAGGGCACACATCCAACACACAGAGATCAGTTTAAGATCATGGTGCACGACTATCTGCGTCTCAACACCGATGTTTTTTGTATGTGTCCGGACCCAATAGACTTCTGGGTATCCCAAAATGGACGAATGGCCCGAGCTGCTCGTCCACGCCATAGAGGTGTTGTCCTGCCCAGCAGCCAGCGTCATATCTGAGCGGACCTTCAGCACAGCTGGAGGAGTCATTACAGACAAACCATCCGGCTTTCCACAGATAATGTGGATCGTTTGACTTTCATCAAGATGAATCAGGCATTGGATCTCTGATGATGTTGTGGCCCCAATTGCCGAGGTCCCCGATTATTTCCCGGTCAAATTCACATTCCCTTAAAACAAAATGGTCGTTTTGAAAAATGTTTTTTAAAATGATCATTTCTTACTGCGTTTTTTTTTCCCTTTTCCCCAACAGTTATTTTGCTGGTTTTGCTGTGAGGAGACTGTAAAAGACGCATTTTATGACAACACCGTATTCCTTTTCTCACTTTTTTTAAAACAAGTTTTCGCATTTCAAGGGTTTTGGGTCATTTTTCTTGAATAACTTAATTAGGTTTTGGGAAAACAGAAATGTGGTTTTTAAGTGGCATTTTCCTCACAATTTTAATAGTGGTGAGAAGTCATTTTTATAATTTTTTTGGGGTCATGAGCTGGAAACAGCAATAATCAGGGCCCTTTTGGGAACAAAATGTGACTTTAAGTGGGATTTCTCCCCCACAATTTTTAACAGTGGGGGAGAAGTCATTTTTATAATTTTTTGGGGCTGCGCTTTGAAATGCGCAAACTTTAAAAGGGCCTATTTTAAAAAATGTTGTTTTTTAACAGACATTTTTGTTTTCACAATTGTCCAAAGTGGTAAGGGGCTGCTTGAATTTTTGGGGCATTTTGCTTTTAAAGCAGCTATATACAGTCCTATTTTAAAAAATGTTGTTTCTAACAGACATTTGTTCTTCACAATTTTTCAAGAGTGGTCAAAGGGGGATGGTGGTCGAAACGGAATAGGTAGGCCCCCCCGTTAAAGGACACAATTTCAAATGACTTTTTTTTGCAAGATCTTTAAATAGCATCAATCCCCGTTTTTGAGACAAACCCTTTAATACAAATTTAAAAAAAAAGAAACAAAGACATGGTGGGTTCCTCCTATTTTAAAAATGTTTTTCAGAATTAAACTACTAAAAAATGCATGTACAAAAAGTGGTAAAAAAAATCCTCTGAATTTACAAGGGGGGTACAGGAAAAATTGCCCGATGTAGGGTTTTTCAGAGGGCATGGGGTATGGGCACGGACAAGAACAAAATACAGAGACAACTTCCTCCAGCACGTTGAGTAAAATGAAAAAAAAAGAATCCCAAGAAGAGGGCACCTGGGTGGAAACAGGAGCGTTAACCACCAGTATTTCCAATGAAGTTTAAATTTTGGCCCCCGCACTCTTTCCGGGGGGGCAAGCGCTACCCGGTCTTGACTGTGTCTGGGGAAAGGTTTGGAGTTCTCACATTTCCCCGTTTCCCGCACTCTGCTTCAGCCGACATTTTTTTCCGGTTGCTGCGTCATAAGGGCTTTTTAAACCCTGGTGTTAATGATAAACGGAAACCCCCGCCGGGTTCCACCGGCCCCCATTTGTAATTTTCCGGGCCCCACGGGGTCTTTGTGTGGCACAGGAAAGGTTTTTGGTCAATGTCCAGTTAAACAAAAATTTGGTGGTTGAAAGATCCTTTTTTGGTCCGGCATTTTTTAAATCTGGGGGTCAAAAAGGTTTTTTTGGTCTACTGTTGGCCCTTTGGGACAGGGACATATTTTGCCCCAGTTCAACAAAAAATGGGGTTCAAAGACCCCTTTTTTCCCCTGAAACTTTTTTAATCTGGGGGTCGACGGGTTTTAAATTTGGTCATATTTGCGGCCCCGGGGAAGGTATATTTCCAATGTCCAGTTTCAACTAAAAGGGGTTTGGTTTTGAAAGATCCTTTTTCCGGCATTTTTTTTAATCGGGTGGGCCCGGACAGGTTTAAGGGTCATGCTGCGGCCCGGGGCCAGGGTTTTTTAAAAGCCCATTTCCCCCCAAAAATTTGGGGGTTGAAAGATCCTTTTCCGGCATTTTTTAATTTGGGGGTCAGAAAAAGGTTTAAAATGTTTCAAACCTGCGGTCCAGGACGTTATAGCCCAATGTCCATTTTAAATTTAAAATGGGGTTAAAAAGACTATTTCTTCGGGCACTTTTTAATCTGTGGGTCTCCCTTTTTTTTAAAGGGTAATGCTGCGTTCCAGGACAGGGATTTCAATGCCCCATTTTTAAAGTAAAAATGAGGGTTTCCCAAAATAATCTGCGCCTTCTGGCCCCTTTTTAATTTGGGGGTGATGCAGGTTTAAGGGTCATGCTGGGTACAAACAGGGTTTAGGGGAATGGTGTGTGTTTTTTTTTTTTCTGGGCTTTTTAAAAAGCCTAAGTTTGTGCCAAAGATTAGCAGGTACCCCATTTGACTGTTGTGGCTTTAAATTTCCGTTCCCACCCCTGTTTGGGTGTAAAAAAATAAAGGATTTGTTGCTCCCCCAATAGACTTTAATGGTATCCCCTCATAACCCGCCCTGTCACTTCGAAAAACCTTATCGATGGTGGCCAAACGACTATGCCCGATGTCGTCCCAAGAAATCGCTCAACACTGACCATTACCAATCCTTTCTTATTTTTCCAAAAATTTTTGGGGTTCCTTTTTTGGGAATGCATTTGAAATTTTTTTACGGTGTTCACCATAAAGAATAAATGCTGTTATATCTCAATAAATACAGTTAAAGCCAGGGTTTTCCTACTAAAAAAACCCCATCTGATTGGCTGAGTTTTTCAGTGTTCTTCATTTTGCTATAATCTTTTTTTTCCCCCAGTCCACTATTTTCCTGGTTTCTACTAGGCTGCGAGAACCCCAGGTCGTAGCTTAGAAAACCGGCGGCAGCCTACGGGAGAATTGCACGGTCTTAGCTATGGACCACGGGAGTGATCGCCCTAAAATAGGGGATATCCAGAATAGGTAGGACACTGAAAAAGTGAACATTTGAAAAATGACTTGTTTTTGCAAATCATTAAAAATAAAAAACAGGACCTTTGTAGTGGAGAACCCCTTTAAGAAAGGACTTTGACAGATATAAAACCTCTTAATTTACAAAAACCAAAAAAAAAATTTATTTTTGAGATTTTTTTCAAAATAAATATTTATTTAAACTTTTTCTTGAAATAGAAGGTTACAGTTATTTAGTCATAGTCATGTTCATTAAGTTCAACCAAAGTGACTTAATAAAATCTTTTCCACTAATGAGTTCCTCAGCATCTGTTTTTGGGGAGCTCGGGGGAAACACGATTTGCCCCTTTTGACCTATCCCAGGGTTTACTATCATTATATTCCTTGGAACCCTTTCCCTTAAGAAAAACTATAAAAAGCATCATTCGAGGACGTACGTGCATCACTCCTCAGACACTCGTTTCCAGCCAGCAGCTATGTTTCATGATGGAACTCAATTCCAAATGGCTTATTTAAAAATTTATTTTAAAAAAAAAGCAATATAAATTTCCCGGGCAATATGGGATGTGTCAGGAGTCCTCCCTAACCTTGTTTTAATGGATGGTGGAGTGGAAATCCAAGTAGCTTCTCCATGTGGCCTTTCCCCCATCCCTCCACCATATGTTGTGTTCTTCCATCTTCTGCATTATCTGGTTGGAAACCAAGCTTCATGAGCCCATGTACTATTTTATAGCCAACTTAGTCCTCAACGCCATCATTGGGAGCACAACCGTCATGCCCAAATTAATGATCGATTTACTTTTTGGTTTCCAAACCATTCATCTCTCCAATTGTCTTGTTCAGTCGTTCTGTACTGAAATTTTTGCTTATACTGAAATTTTTACTTTCACCTTCATGGCATACGATAGATATTTAGCCGTTGGCCACCCATTGAGGTATCCAATCCTGATGACCAATGAGAAGGCCCTCAAGTGTATCTTTGGGACCTGGGTCATCGTCTTCATACACCGAGCCATAGGGGTGACATTGACTGCAAGATTAACCTTGTGTGGGGTGATCATCAACAACGTCTACTGTGAGACCATGTCGCTTACTCGTCTGGCTTGTGGTGATACAACCGTCAACAATGTCTTTGGCACAACCAGCACGCTCTTTGTGGTCATCACTTCTCTGTTGATCGTCATATATTGTTACATAAGAACCCTTATTTTATGTCTCAAGATCTCAGCATCGGCCCATCAGAAAGCCATCCACACACTGGTGACGCACATCGCTGCCTTCTCTACCTTCATGGTAGCTACCTTGTTTGTGGGTTTCCGGTACAGACTGAACAGTGGGCCTCTTTCTACTGCTACTCACGTCATAATCTCCATGACCGCAATAACAGCCTCCATCATATTAAACCCTCTGATATATGGGTTAAGGACAGAAGCTCTCAGAATCAAAATTTTAGAGAATCTACAAAAAGCTAATTTTTGTCGAAATCCAAGTTAGGAGTCTAAAGTCTAGTGCAGTCTATTGGTATAAACTGAACAGTCACATGCTATAGCTTACATAGATAGAAGACCATCAGCAATGGGTGAGCAACTTGTGATTTACCAATTATAGGTAGTCCCCGAGTTCCGACACTCTGAGTTCCAACGGTCTCCTAGTTAAGGTGAGTTTATGGAGCGTGACTTATGTACTGGCATCACAATCTGAGTCTTACCCCTTAAAGATGTTCTTTCTCAAATAGGAGACCATTGAAACTCGGTGGCTTGATGGACCATTAGGATGTCCAGCCCATTTACTGTATCAAACACCCTCCATATTAGGGTTAAGCAAATGTACTAATCTGTACCCATACAGTTGTTGTAGATGCTTAACATGTGCATTGTAAGTTGCTGGCACTGGTAGTCCCATAGCAGCAACTTCTGTGGAACTTCTGTGGAACTACAAGAGCCAGCATCCTACAGCATACATGTTAAACACATGTACTAATCTACACCCATACAATTATAAGGGTATGTTCACACAGGCTAATTTCGCACTGAAATTATGGTAATTTACACCTCCTCTCCCCGCTCGTACAATACGATCGGATTGTACGCACGGGGAGATAAGTGACATGTCAATTGCTTGAGGCAAATATGCTCTGCAAGTAATGCATGTCAATGGGCCGGCAGCCCGCGGGAGTACGCACTGTTCAAATCACCTGGCGTAATTGTGGCCGTGTGAACATAGCCTTAAAGGTGTTTAACGTGTGTGGTGTGGCATGCTGGCACTTGTAGTTCTATAACAGCAGTTGTGTAGAGACAGCTGCTGTAGAACTACAAGAGGCAGTCTGTCACACCACACATCTTACACACATATACTAACAGGTGCGCCGAAAGCGAAACATACATGTCTATCCAAAAAAATTTTTAAAAAAATTGCCTGGAGTTACAGTAAAAATTGTATCCGTTCTGATTTACAGGATCTCACAAAAGTAAGTACAACCCTCAAATTTTTTTTAAATATTGTGTTATATCTTTTCATTGGACAACACTGAAGTTATGACATTTTCATACAATGTAAAGTAGTCAGTGCACAGTTTGTATAATTGTGTAAATGAGGTGTCCTCAAAATAACTGAACACAGCCATCAATGTCTAAACCGCTGGCAACAAAAGTGAGGACACACCCTAAATGACAACAAAAGTGAGGACACCCCTAAGTGACAATGGATAAATTGTGCCCAAAGTGTCAGTATTTTGTGTGGCTGCCATTGTTTTCCAGCACTGCCTTAACTCTCTTGGGCATGGAGCTTCACAGGTTGCAGCCACTGGATTCCTCTTCCCTCCTCCATGACGACATCACGGAGCTGGTGGATGTTAGAGACCTTGCGCTCCTCCACCTTCCATCTGAGGACGCTCTACAGAAGCTCCATCGGGTTTAGGTCTGGAGATGCTTGGCCAGTCTAGCACCTTTACCATTATTTTCTTTAGCAAGGCAGTGGTGATCTTGGAAGTGTTTGGGGTTGATATCATGTTGGATACTGTCCTGCAGCCCAGAATGGAGTGATGCTTCAGGATGTCACAGCACATGTTGGCATTCATGGTTCCCTCAATGAACTTTAGCTTACCACAGCTGCCAGCATTCATGCAGCCCCAAACCATGACACTCTCACCACCATGCCTGACTGTAGGTAGACACACTTGTCTTTGTACTCCTCACCTGGTTGCCGCCACACACGCTTGACATCATCTGAACCAAATAAGTTTCTCTTGGTCTCATCAGAGCACAGGACATGGTTCCATTAATCCATGTCCTTAGCCTACTTGTCTTCAGCAAACTGTTTGCAGGCTTTTTTGTGCTTCATCTTTAGAAGAGGCTTCCTTCTGGGGCGACAGCCATGCAGACCAGTGTCTGGCGTATGGTCTGAGCACTGACAAGCTGATCCCCCCAACCCTGTAACCTCTGCAGCAATTCTGGCAGCACTCACCTCTGGATATAACGCTGAGTGTGTGCACCCAGCTTCTTTGGTCGACCATGGAACCTGTCTTGTTCAGCCGCCGTACGGTCTTGGCCATCGTGCTACAGCTCAGTGTCAGGAGGTTGGCATCTTCTTATAGCCTCTGCCATCTTTATGTAGAGCAACAATTCTTTTTTTTATCCTCAAACAGTTCTGTGCCATGAGGGGCCATGTTGAACTTCTAGTGACCAGTATGAGAGAGTGTGAGAGTGATAACATGAAATTTAACACATCTGCTCCCCATTCAAACCTGAGATCTTGTAACACTAACGAGTCACATGACACCATGAAAGGGAAAATGGCAAATTAAGGACAATTTGTCCATTTTCACTTTGGGGTGTACTCACTTTTGTTGTCACTTAGGGGAGTACTCACTTTTGTTGCCAGCAATTTAGATATTGATGACTGTGTGTCGAGTTATTTTGAGGGCACCCAATTTACACTGTAATACAAGCCAGGCACTGACTACTTTTCATTGTATCAAAGTGTCAGATCTTCAGTGTTGTCCCAAGAAAAGATATAATACAATTAGTGATGAGCAATTCAGCAAATTATCGTATTCGAGTCGATTCCCGATTTTAGGAGTTATCGCGCAGATGTACGATCTTCGATTAATCGCTGATCCCCATTAAAGTCTATGGGTGAGGAAGACCAGGTCATTTTTACACCCAAACAGGTGAGGTGAAGCTGGAATTAACATTCACAACAGTAAAATGGATATGTGCTACATCTTAGTCAAGACAATTAGGCTACAAGAGTCACAGAAAAAAATTCACAGGCTAAAATAATTAATTCCGTTCAATGGCTAACTGAAAAGATGAGGACAGCGTAGCCACAGCAGGTACAACGGACCCTTATCACTTTTTGCACCAGGGACCAACAACTTGTCATTTATGTGGTGGCAGCAAGAACTTCCCAACTGGGAACACAGAGGTTCAACTGGCAGGGCCGTACTTAGAGTGGGTGCGGTGAGAGCCAGGGCTGCCGTCAGTCATCTATTAACCATTTCACGCCCACATGCAGCTAAATAAAATTGGGCCCTCACCCATTACTAGTTCCTATTTTTAACACATCACCAGGCCCCTTTTTGATTAGGGACCATGACAGCAATGCTGCCCTATCGGCACCCTTGGCATCCATTTTAAAGTAGCCTAACCCCAAAACCAGCAAAAATGCCCTTATGGACCCTCAGAATAAAATTCGCAATAAGAAATTGAGTATTTTAAAAAAACTATTTTTCCAATGCTGCTGCTACAGCTACTTGCCATTCTACTGCTGTCACGTTGCTGACATTATTCCACGGTGATATTAGAACGTGAAGAAGACGCAACAGATGTCTCCAGTTGGTCATTGAGGCCTGTCTCAAATTCCTGCATTCTACTGTCAATTTGTGTGAGTGGAAGGAAATTGCTCACTTTTAATTTGGAACGTGGATCAGGGAGGGTGGACACCCAGTAACTGCTGTTCATTTTGATGGCCTAGAAGGGCGGGAAATAAGCTTTTTTTCAATAAGACCTTTACTATTGGTTTCTTTTACAGCGGCATGACTCCAAAAGCTGCACAGATGCCCTTATGGACCCTCAGAATAAAAATTTAAAAATAAGAAATTGACTATTTTCAAAAAGTATTTTTCCAATGCTGCTTCTGCTGCTGCTGTGGCTACTTGGCATTCTACTGCTCTCATGTTGCTCAGGTTGTTCAACCATGACATTCGAAGGTGAAGAAGACACAATTGATGTCTCCTGTTGGTCAATAAGCCCTGTCTCAAATTCTTGCATTCAACAGTCAAATGAAGTGGGTTGAAGGAAATTGCTGACTTTTGATTTGGAACGTGGATCAAGGAGGGTGGACACCCAGTAACCGCTGTTCATTTTCATGGCCTTGAGGCATGTGAAATTTGAAATGAGTATGTGAAATAAGCTTTTTTTCAATATGACCTTTACTATTGGTGTCTTTTACAGTCACCTGACCACTAAACCGGCATAAATGCCCTTACTGACCATCAGAATAAAAATTGGCAGAAGAAATTAATACTTCAAACACGAGTTTTCTGAATAGGACATTGAGTATTGCTGTCTTTAAAAGCAGCATGACCCTAATACCAGACAAAATGCCCATATGGACAAGCCCAATAAAATTTACAAGAAGAAATCCAGACAGTTGACGGTCGGCCGAAGCAGTGTGCGAATGCCGGAAGTGTGAGCTAAGGACTCGAGCCTTCCTCAGAAGACAGTCAATACCTTGGTAGCGCTTGAGAAATTTCTGCCTCTACGAGAGTGCTTGCTCCTCCATATGAAATGCGAAAAAGTCTGAGGTAGCACCATTACATCCTCATGCCTAAGCAACAATGGAATATTTTGCAATTGATATTGTCACATAAACTCATCGTGAATTAGCTCAAGGAGTTCAGCTTCCTTTCCGTGAGTGCGGACGAAGTGAGTTTCACTTGGAAACTCTGGTTGACGCTCCAGTTCTTTCTAGGTGCTCTTGGAGTGGCGAATGTGCTCCACACAAACATTGATTCTTGGGCAAGGGTTTTACCATGTATCTGCTTGTTCACAATTATACCAATAGCATGCTGTTTCACATTGTAGACCCTGGCAGTATTGCCATGAATGATAGCATTTAGGTGGCATGCTTTTTTCTATGGTGGCTATACCCTTAATGTGCATAATGTCACTCTTCTTGTAAATGCGCATGTATATTGAGAAAGACAGAGGGCCACTGACCGGAGTACTGCCCTATTTGAACCCCTGGGACCTCTTTCACAGTAGCCTGACCCCAAAACCAGCAGAAATGCCATTATGGACACAGAGAACAGAATTAGCAGGAAGAAATGAGTATTTGAAACAAGATTTATTTGAATAGAACCTTGAATATCACTATCTTTTCCAGCTGCCTGACCCCAAAAGCAACAAAAATGACCTTTTCTACACTCAATAAAATTAGCAAGAATAAACGACTTTTTTAAAAAACATGTTTTGGCGTAGGACGTGGATTATAGCCGTTTTTTACAGCAGCATGACCCCAAAAACTGAAAAATTACCTTTCGAAACACTCTTAAAAATTTTTACGAACAAATGCCTGTTAGAAACCACATTTTTTAACCAAAGGACCTGGATTATAATTGTTTTTTACAGCACCATGATCCCAAAACCATTGACAGTGCTTAAAATTTTCATTAAGAAATGAGTTATTAGAATAAGGTTTTTTCAACAAAACATGTACAATTGGTGTCTTTTACAGTCTCCTAGCTGCCAAACCAGCCAAATGAAATTTTGGACACTGTGAATAGAATTTGCATTAAGAAATGAGCATTTAAAAAAAATTTTTTTCAAGAGGACCATTTCTTTTTGAAGAGGAATGTGAAGTAGACCGGCAACTAATCGGTGACCTCGGCAACTGGGGCCACAACATCATCAGAGATCCACGCCTGATTCATCTTGATGAAAGTCAAATGATCCACATAAAATATCCACATAAAAACTGATCCACATAAAACACGGTGCTATTTCACAGTGATTTGAGAGGAGAAATTTGAGTAATAAATGCAGAAGTGCACCCCACAACAAAGGGACACCCTGAACTCAGACTGTGGTGGCTACTGGCAACGCAGAAATAAAATACTTGCTCACAGTGATTTGAGAGGAGAAATATGTCTGATGCAGGATCAGTTCCCCCCCACCCCCGAACCAGGCCCCTACCCCTCCTCCCCCCGCAGCTATGCAGTTCAGGGCACTGGAGCTGTTTCCAAATCTCTAACTAATACTAACTAGAGTTCTCTAATCTTACTGTACCCTTAGCTAACTAATCTATCAAGGAGCCGTTTCAGTAGTAAAAATGCTAGGAAATAGTCTCTACTAGCTTTGAAAAAAGCTGAGCAGAGAGACAGGTATCCGTTCTGTTCTCAGTGTGTAAGCTAATGGCGCTGAGCAGGAAGTGCAGTGACATAGATAAAACGAGGTCATGTGATTTCAGCAGCCAATGAGATCCCTACACACCCCACTGGTGATGTTCTTCACCCCCCCTCCCCCTGGGTGTGCGCTGATTGGCTGGCCGCCAAAATTACTGGAAGCGACGAAAATGGTGCAATTGGAATCCGCAATGACTATTATTGATAAGATTGTAAGAAAAAAAAATCTCATCATTGTGGAAACACGATATTCGTGATTATCTGGCCAATGTCAACTTTTTTTTTATTTCATTGCTCAACACTAAATATTTACAGAAATGTGAGGGGTGTCCTGACTTTTGTGAGATACTGTACGTACAAATTCAACTTAAAGGGGTTGTCTCATAATGCAGTTTTACAGAACTAAAGCCAGCTTTACACTCACACTTCCTGGTCAGGCTGGTTTGATAGCAGTGATTGACATATGAGCTTTGCTGTTCTCAGCTGATCCTGTTAAAATGCAAGAGTGTGGGAGATTTATAAAGTTTATTACACAAAGCTACAGAGCTCAAAAGAGTGAAAGCTTGTCATTTAGTTAGGTAAACACACTCTGTTGAGAGAAATAAAACTCTGCAGGGAGTGACTCACCTTGATTAAAACTGACTGACTGATGGCAGCTTGGAGAAATGAGAGATAAGAGAGAGTAGGGAGAGGTGGGAGAGCTGGTCGGTAACTAAATAAACTTGTGTGCGCTAATCTTCTTTATCTCTTGAACAAAGCAAAATGAACAAAGCAATGTATTTGGTAAAAATCTTCATTTACCTCTACCTGTATGTTAAGAGCCAATCATTGTAGTGAGAAAACCCCATTAGGAACAAAACTACAGAACCTATCCCGTTCACATTAAATGTTGTCTATTGTCTGTTCTTACAGCTCAATGATGAAAATAAAAGCAACTCTCAATGGCTTTTAGGGGTTCAATTATTAGTCACACCACAAAGCAGACAATTCCTTGAATGCAAATTCCAACTGGGTGTCTTAATATCAATATTCCTTCCATTGGTGCATACAATATTCCTGGGGCCTCAAACTTAGAGTGCTCACCGCCAAATGTACAGTGCTACTCATTAATTTTCTGTCTAGGTCCAAAATTCTGCACAATTTAGTATACATTAAAATATCTGTATGGGAGCTCTGACTTAATAACTTCTGCATAGCACCAGTCAAAAGTTTGGAAACGCCCTTTCGTTCCATGCTTTTCTTGCTTTTTTTATTTTCTATATTGCAGGTTCATATAAAATACATAAAAACTGCAAATAAACTTATATGGAATGAAAGTGGGAATTGTTTGGTAAAAGATGGAAATGAAGAGGATTAGTGTGTCATTAATTGCTGTGATAATAAGATTCATTTCGTATGTCTCTTAACTGTATAAGTAAAAGAGCAAGATATGTTATATAGCAAAAAAATCTTTAGTACAGTATAATCTGTGTGATGAGGACATCTGGTCATACGCATACTTCAGTATTGTGTCTATTCTGTTCAAAACTGTTTGGACCTTTTAGTGATCCCTGCTTTACACTCAGTTGATTCCCAAAGCTGCTACCCCCACTGAGTTCTGCTAGAGCTGATTATACATTCTTCTATTTCTTAGGACCCTCTCCCATGTATGGAATGGCCCACAGATAAGTTCCTTAGTCACTTGTATTGCTGACTCACACATCTCAGAAACCAGAACTTAAATGGAGTGTAAGAATGAAGCATAATGAATGTCTTATGTTTGGTCATTCTGACAGTTAAGTGCTGAAGCTGTCTACATAAAAGCCTGGCTTTGAGACGACGGCTATTTCCATACAGCTGGGGCCATGTTGGGTGCCCAGAAGCCCCTGTCTGTGGTCAATCAGACGAGATGGGGTGTACAAGAAGTACAGAGGGAGTAAATCCCCCATTTCAACGTGGCATCGGAACAATACACTGTAACTGTAAGCCATAGTAATTTTAATTCCTAGATTTATGTATTCAACCTTCAATTTTTATATATCTGCTTCATTGTAATTATGTCTCTTTGACCCCAATGAATACAATCACGTAACAATTGGTCAAATTGTCAAATATGTATGGCAAACTTACAGAATATGGGTTGGACCAACACTTTTCTCAGAATGGTGACTCAAATTATTAGAGCAACCATAGGAGGAGGTTTTGTGCAGATTGCAGCAACTCTACCATGTTGGTGTGTGGATGAACGGCACTTTTTCATTGTTCATCACCTTGCTCGGAACTCTCCATGGTGGTGTCGCACATGCACAGCACACTCCAAAGTTGTTACATTGCACGAACTCTCATTTATGTGTCGCGCAACGGCACAGGCACACTCCATTAGTGGTCACACATGCATCAGCACATCTTCCATCGTTGGTTACACGTTGCACGACACTTCTTCATGAATGGATCCTCGCAAGCACAGCATTTCATGTTTGTTATGTTTGCACGACACTCCCATTATTTGTGTTCGACCATGCAACGGCACTCTCCCCCGCATTGTGGTGATACCTTGCATGAATACTCTCATTAGTGGTTTGTCAGTGCACAGCACTCTTCAAAGTGGTTCTAATTGCACAGAACAAGTCAATGGTGGTTACGCTTGCACGACACTCTCATTAGTGGTTGTGCATGCACGGCACTTTCATTAGTGGTTGCACATGTACAGCACTCTTCATAGTGGTCGCTCATGCATGACACTCTCAATAGTGGTCGCGCATTCACAGCACACTCCATAGTGGTTACGCTTGCACACACTCTCATTAGTGGTCGTGCATGCACAGCACCCTCCATAGTATCGTGTCTGCAAGCACAGCACTCACCAATTGGTTACGCTTGCACGAAACTCACCATTAGTGGGGTCGCGGCATGGATGCACTGGCTCATAGGGGTCGCTCATGGGCATGGCACTCTCACCACTCATTATTCAATGGGACTTTACAAGTAACCAAGTGTGGTTTTTTGTGGGAAAAATTGAACTTTTAACATTTCTTTTATAATTAAAGAATTAACAGTTGATACAAATAATACAAACTGAAAGATATCATATAAAAAAATAGAAGAACGTACGTTGTCACAAAATGGACATGTAGACGTTGAATAACCGATAATAAACAATCATGGATATTCCGGACATAAACAAATTAAATTTTTGTTGACTATAATAATAATAAACAGCTGATTATGAAGATATAACAAAAAGAATTATTGTACTACCTTAACGATGTCACAGTAACTAGAGGTATAACCATAGATTCCAAAGAGATTTCTCTATTACAGACAAAAGGAGAGTTCTAGTTACTACATTTAAATGCACAAATTGAGAATAATTGCTTCTGATAACTCTCAATTTTAAAGGGGGGCTAGGTTTCTTTTCCAATTGGAATGCAATAGCTGTTCGTGCTGCTATAAGTAGTGAAATAAAAGATATTGTAGCGAGGGGATGAAGGGAAGTCACAGTAAACCAATATCTAAAACCGCTTAGTTCAGGATCAAAGTAAAGGAGAGATTTATAATTTCTGAGAGAAGATGAAGAACTGAAATCCAAAATTTTTTGAATTGACTGGACACCCCCACCAGACATGTAGCATGTGCCATTGTTGACCGCACCTCCTCCAACAATGATCTTGATGATCCATGGAACATCTTAGCTAACCTTGAGGGGGGATAATACCTAACCATGTGGGATCTGTAATCATGGTTTCTTGTATGGTTTATGCATCTCGATAAAGAGAAGATATGGTTCTTGTGCATTTGGTCATAGATCCTTAGAGAATTGGGGAGGATCAAATCCTTTTCCCCAAACCCACAACGACGCTGTCGACAATGCGTAGTGGCACAAAGGTCCCAAACATTGAGTCGTCACTCAATATAGTCCATTCACTAAGTAAGCCTTAAAAAATCAAAGATCCATATGATGCCAACCGGACGAGTAGGGAGTAGGAGATCCTGGCCAATGTACTAGTTTGGAGCAAATGACTTCTATGCTGTAACTGTATAAAACGTTTAGCAGGCAGTAGAATAGAAGTTATAGATATGTGTAATGAGAATGATAAATCATCCTGCCACAGTATGGTATCAATTGTGATTATGCCCATGCTTCTGCCATATTAAAATTTAACGGTAACATTCCAGCATTTTAACCCCTTAAGTACCCATCCCTGTTTTGACCTTCCTTGACACAGCCCAATTATTTAAATCTACATGAGTCAAAATTTATGGGTGAGAATAGACTTTTGACTACTTTTTACCTTATTACAAGAGATACAGAGATTGTTTATTCTCGTGACACAAATTGTGCTGTAAGTTAGAAAGAATTTTTTACCTTACAATCCTTGTTTGTTTGTGAAAAATATCAAAATTTCATGAAAATTGGAAAAGATTTGCGATTTTTGAAAGTTGCAAAATTTTCTGCGTGCAAGACAGATAATTATTACACACACAACATAGTTATAACTATCATCTACCATAAATGTCCACATATAGGTTTTGCAATCATTTTTTTTAAGGTCTTTTTTTTTATTGACATTAAGGATTAGAAATTTAGTAGTAAATGTTCTCACATTGTCAAGAAAATTTGCAATATACATTTTTTTAGGTACCGACTCCAGTATTCTCTGACGTGTCTTTGAGGGGCCAGCATGTTTATGATACCCCCATAAGTGATCGTCATCAGAGAAACTAGAACCCCTTAGACGTTTTACAACACTATTTAGGAAGTTTGATAACCCTTCAATATTCACAGAAATTAAAGCAAATGGGGGTGAAATTTCAAAATTTCACTTTTTTTGCAGATTTTTCAATATTTATCCATATTTCACTGGAATACCGGTAATGTGACTAGTTAAATGCAACTTATTATCAATTTCCCCCCCCAGGTTCCTGGCCGTTTTATATAATATCCCATTGTTGGCCCACGTGTAAAAATATAAAAAACAATTATTTGGCTCACCCATGAAGCCCCAGAATAGATGAGCACCTACATACTCTGGGATCCGTGCATTTTCAATAAATACGATATTTATTGAGGCGCCATTTCAGGTTTGGGTACACCGCTAAAGGTGCTACAAACTTAATAAAACCACCCCTAAATAACCGCATATTGGAAACTATACCCCTTAATGAATTAATATACAGGGGTGCAATTTGAGTATATAAACCCCACAGTGAGTTTCACAAATTTTATTTTTAGCATAAGGCTGAAAAAATTAAAAAAAAATTTTTTTTCAAAATAATCTGCATTTTTAGCTTAAAAATGTTTCAAAATTACAAGGAAATCCTGGAAAAAAGAATCCCAAAACTTTGTTAAGCCATTTCTTTCCAGTTCGTCAAACCCTACACTTGTGGTGTAAACTGCTGTTTGGGCGCATGGCATGGCGTATAAGGGAGGACCTATTTGGCTAATTTGGAACGCAGAAAAGGGTTTTGTTTGTTGGGGCCAAGCGCATTTGCAAAGCCCCCAAAGTAGCAGAACAGGTGCGAAACCTTCCAGAAAGTCACCCCATTTTTGGAATTCAACCCCCAACATTGATCTCATCTAGGGGTGTACTTGTGCATTTTTTGGATGCACAGGTGTTCCATAAGTTATTTTTTTAGTCATTGGGCAATGAAAATGGGAGGAAAACGCAGTTCGGGTCATGTTTTTTGAGTTTCAATTTACAGCAATTCGCCGTGCAGAGTAAATGATTGTGAGAACTTTACTATAGTGTTGGTACAATTACACATGATATAGAGTTTTATATGAGTTTTTTTTTGTTTTATTAACTTTTACAACAGTAAAAATACGTCTATAAAAAATGCGTTTTTATGTTGTCCTATTCTGACAGGCCATATCATTGTTTTATTTGCTGTGTGCAGAGCTGTGTATGGGCTTGTTTTTTTTTCGAGATGAAGTTGAAGTTTTTATTGGAAACATTAATGGTTGCAGATGATCTAAGTGCCAAGTTTTATATTAAGGTTTTTCTGAGGATGTTTTTGGAACAAAATAACAGCAATCTTGGTAGTGTTATTTATTTTTATTTTTTATAGCGGTCACTTGTACGGTATATATGACATGGTAGAAGCTTTACTCAGCAGGTCCAATACGATTACACCTGATACCCAATTTGTATATTTTTTTTTTATGGTTTTAAAGACTGCTTTTATACAATAAAAACACTTTTATTTCAACCATGAAAATATGTTTTTTGCATCGCCATATTCTGATAGCCAATAACTTTTAATTTTCTGTCTTGTATCTGTGTAGAGACTTGTTTTTTTTTGCGCGTATGAGGTTGAGTTTTTATTATAATCATTTTTTGGGGGACCAGCGCTTTTTGGAACATTTAAATCCTATTTTTTGGAGGCCCAGTGTGAAGAAAAATTACTGCAATCCTAGTAGAGATTTTTATTTTTATTTTTAACAGGGCACACCGTGAAGTATCCGTTATAAAGTTAGCTTACTCTTTGGGACGCTATTGTTATGAGGCTATAGCACTATTTAAATAGGTTTTTTATTTTATGTTGAAGCACTTTAAAAAAAAAGAAAAGTGTTTTTAGGTGTAAAACAATATTAATCATTGCTATCTTCTAGTAGCTATAAATTTTTATTTTTCCATATACAGATCTGTATAAGATTTTGATTTTTTTTTGCGGGAATGAACAGTGACTTTTTAATATAACAACTTTGTCGTTTCCCTAGGAGTTTTTGATCGCTTTTTTATTATCCAATTTATTGCTGCGGGATAACAATAACTTAATTCTGTGATTGTTTTTTTTTCTTTTTTTTTATGGCGTTTCAACCACCGTACAGGTTAATTACATGACAGATTTATAGTGGCATGTCGTTACGCACGCTGCGATACCAAATATGGGTACTTTATTTATTTTTGATCTTTTTTTGGGCCGATTGGCAATTGTAAAGGAAAAGGCGGTGTACGTTATTTTTATTTTATTTTTCATGTTTGTGTTTAACTTGTTTTTTCACTTTTTTTACTTTTTTTTCACTGTTTTCACATTTTTATTATACTTTTCGCCCATATGGGATTTGAATGGAGAGATCTTTAGAACTCTCATTCAATAGGAACCGTGCATAGCTTTTTTCTATGACTGTGTTTTCCTAAGACCAACTGTCCAGTCACGATGCGAGGACAAGCATGCCCCGACAGGCATGCCAGTGCTTCGTGTGACGTCACAAACAACCGAAGGCCCCCCCCATCCTCTGCCTACCGGGCTGTCTGTCAGAGGTCAGGATCTGCACGGATTCTCCCGATCCCTGCGCTGCAGCCCCGGAGACCTTTTTGCCGACAGAGACGCAGTAGGAGCGATCTCCTCCTGCGTCTCCCTTAGTTATGCGACCTCTCTCGTCGCGATAATTAAGGGTTAAAAAACCGCTCGCCCCCCCCCCTCCACCCCCGGTTGGGGGGGGGGGGCCGTAGCCGAACCGGGGTCGGGTCCGACGCTGGCGGTATGTCCAGCGTAATATACCGCTTACCTCCCCTGCGCCTGATCGCGGCGAACTTCAGCTTTATAGTTCCGCGCGATCCTCAGGAAACGGAATCATACGTCCAAAGGTGCGTATAACCCCCAAATGACCTGTACGTATGGATAACGTTCTAAGGTCGATAAGGGTTTAGGAGATAATATAGAGGATATATCTCCCTTACTAGTGATGAACCAATTGATTAGTATGAACATAAGTAGACCAAATTTTAAGTAAGTCTGTTATTGACCTAATGAAAGAGGTTGGAGCAAAGGGGCACCAAGTAATGAGGAATTTAAGATGGTACTCCTAGTGGAAATAAGGTGTAAATGAATGAGATTTTCTATTGAGACACATGTTAAATCAGATTGGCGCCAATCAAAAAAGCCGCGTTGTAGCAATAAAATTTTGGGGCTGCTATTCCCCATCCTTATTGCTGAGTGAAACAAGAGGTCTCGTTTGACCTCGGGGCTTTTTTCTTCCCACACCAAATAAAGGTAGAGAAAAGCTTTATAGAATTAATATTCATTTGCGGTAGGGTATAAGATAGGTAATTGCTCTGCAGATGTATATGTATTGGTTCGGTTAGCAATACATTTTAAATGTGCATTAATTCTTGCTATCCAAGATAGTTAAGGGTTGCTAACCGTTTGATTTCAACTTCTAAATCAGACAAAAGGGAATAATATATTCAAATCAATTGTAACGGGAAAGGGGAAGATGTGACTTTTGATACCTAAATATTACGACTAAATCTTCAGATAGCTTGAAGTCAAGGTTTTTAAGAAGGCATTTTGAGATTTAAGGATTATTTATAGGAATAATAGATGAGCTTTGTGTGTTTTGTTTGTAGATAAGATATCATAGAAAAATGTAGAGAGGATTTTTAGGATTTAGGATTGAGGATTGTGGAACTAAACAATTAGCTAATGTCATCGCCATACAGACTTATTTTATGGTTAGTCTGGTTAACTAGGGGACCAAAGTATACGTGGGTTACTTCTAATATGGTTCACCAGGGGCTCAACACACAAAACATAAATTAGCGGGGATAGAGGACACCTTGACACGGGTGCCGTTAGTATAGGTCAAAAGGTGGGAGTAGAGAAGTCCAGAGTTTGAGAACAGATTGCTGACGGTTGTGTATAAAGGCTGTGATTGCGATCAAAATGATATAACCAGTAAACCCAAATTTAATCAAGACTTGTTTAATTATTGCCAGTTGACTCTAGAGTCGAAAGCTTTTTCAGCGTCAATTTGCCAAAAAAAGTCTTACATCTGTGTCTGATAATCCTTCAATTTCTACCAAGTCCAGCAATCGACTGTGGTCGCATCTTCTCAGGCTGTGGCGTCTACCTTGGAACAAATTCCATGATTGATCTTTTATAATAAGATTGAGTAATACGTATTTATTAATGGCGGGAAGCTAATATTTTTGCATAAATCTTAAGTCGTTATTCAATAATTTATATTGGTCCAATAGTTTATTCGCTAGTTGTTTGTCAGTAGGTTTACCTGGTATCGGGGAATTTGTTTGTGATAGTGGCTCGTAATAGCTCCTTTTGGGGGGATTCACGTAAAGTGGCAAAGATCATTTACTAAACAACTAAATTGGGGAGAAAGAATTTCAGAAAACAAGCGATAATTACTCGTTTTGTAATGCCAAACAAGGTCCAGGGTGCTATTATAATATAAACGTATGTAGCGAGAATTGCATGCTACAACCTCTGCTAAGGTATAATGGTAAGTTTAGTTTTTCAAAATGTCATGGGGAAAGAGTAGGTAAAAGATATAGAGGTGAGGAAATTATTTATAAAGTTAATTAGGCTTTGCACATCTCAAATATTATTTTGAAAAACGTTAAGCATAGGTGCGCCACTGAAAAGTGCATAGCCAAACATCTAAAACAAAAAATCAGTGGCACACTAAAATCCTAGAGTTGAATACATCTAGGTATATAGGAAAATTTTAAATTGCATTACGCTAAGGAAAATATAAAAAACCTGGGACTCTTAGTATACAGTTATTAGATCCAAGATTGTATTAAGCTCACCTCCCAATAGCGTCAGGGGAACCCAAAACAGTCTTGCAGATACCTGTTCTTGATCCCCTTGTACGCTATTGGGAGTGAGCTTAATACAATCTTTGATCAAAAACATGTGAAACAAAGAGTCCCAGTTTTTTCATGATTTTCCTTACAGTAATGTGCATTTCCCATATTCCTATAACCTTAATGTTTCAACTTAGTTTATTAAGTGTGCACTGATATTTGTATTAGAGTGAAAATTATTTATATCACAGTTTACGGGCATGAATATTCCTCGGATTACTGAAGATTATAAAGATTGGGCGTAAAAGGATGCAATTGTTCAGCAATTATCTAAGTGTGGATTAATGAGTTTTCTTACCTGAGGAGGAAGTCATATGGGTATTCTAGATTTTAAGCTGCTGAACTTTGATTCTAGGTATGTCACTGTGCTGACTATAAGTTTTGTGAGGTCTTCTCCTTGTTGTAAAATTCCCCATTTCATTTAAGCGAGATTTAATTCGTATATTCCTGTATGTACAAAATACGTAAATCATTCCTTAAGGAAGCTAAATTATTCTGTTTTAGTCAGCGATGGATTAGCTTTAAAATCCGACTCCCCCTCCAGGTTTTTGTATATTAAGTAAATGAGTATTGAGAAGAAGATTGTATTTCTTTCTAGATCTACTAGCTAGTTTTAATCAAGGATACCACGAGATAAATGCCTAGTGGGAACAACCATAGCATTGAGGATTAATAATGCAGGATTGGGAGTATTAAATTGAAAATAATCTTTAAGGTTGTGTTATTAAATAGTGACATTTTCGGGATTTTATTGAGAGTATAGTTGTATTAAGTCCTCCAGAGTTGGTTATCCTGAGGGTTTGGTACGAAGTCTCAAGATCCATATCTACAGGTGCTGATCATAACAGGTAATTTATCGAAGTCAGAGAGAGAAGTTGTGTTAGTAAAATTTTATCAATTATGAAAAGTCTAAATGGGAGTGGACCGAGTTTAGGAGAGAGAAAAAGTGAAGTCTCTTTCTGTTGGTATGCAAATAACGCCAGATATCAGTGAAGCTCTTCCCTCTAATAAGAAAGATGTGCAGATCAGGTTTGTAGATTTACCCTCTCGATCTAGAGCGGACTATGTCAATGTTATTTACCACTAAGTAGTGAACATCACCCACATACAAAAGTCCCGCCTATTTCTACAACGTTCTTGAGCTGTAGGAGAGTGACTATTTGGGAGTAAAAAAGGAATGTTTTAATCATTGGCGAGTATATGTACAAAGTGCAAGTTATGGAATTAATTTCACAAATCAATATAATTATCGACCTTCTGATCGTATAACTTTTGGTGTAAATTCATGAATTGAATTTCTGACTAAAATAATTGCGCGCCCGCATCTTTTATGAGCACTGTGAGTGAAGATGAAGGGGTGAATTAGCATATTTCAATACTATGTGCATCATGGGATAATAAAATGTGCATCCCTCATTTAAGACAAATAATAATCAGCTTTTGATTTAGTTCCATCTCTCACACAAAAGTCTGTAATTGCAGACTCACCGAAGCCGTTATAAGGTATCTCCACTCAAATGATCCCAAAGCAGAGCCTCAGATATCTGCTTGTTTGCTCTTGCTCTGTGCCTCATGCCAATGTCATTTGCAGCAAAGGAGGAAGCTTGAGTAAGCTGCCTGCAGTCCTCTACAATCAAAACTCAGGAAATCTCTTGAGGATTTTGATTGTATGAATGGCCTCTTTTTAGCTCAGTACTTCTTCCCTGAAAAAGAGAGGTGTGCTTAGACTGGGTGTCCATAAAGACTGTATATGTTGGGCTTATTTGAGCAGAATTTGGCGTTCTGGCTTGTCAGAGGAGCACACAACAATATATGTGTCTAAGCACAATGCCATCCAGGCCATGCCCCCGGGAAACGTTGTACTTATTGGTACCATTTACTGTAGAATATAATGTACTCGTTACCCCCCAAAAAAATCATAATGGGGTAAAATGAAATGTTATTTTGGGGGGTATTTAATTTATTTATTTTTTTTAATTTCGCAGTACGAACTTGTTATATATATTTTGTAGACCAGTACAATTCCAAAGATAGAAAACTTCTAAAGTGTTTTTATGTTCTACCACTGAGAATAAAGTTTGTTTTTTATTATGTCAAAATTGTTTTGCAGCACAATTTTCTGAGGTCAGTAACTTTTTGATCTTTCACTTTACGGAGCTGAGTGGGGGCTTGTTTTTTGCAGGCTTAATAGATTTTTTTGGTACCTTTTTTGGAATTTTTCTGATAACCATATATTCCATTTTACTTTGTTTGAATAGATCAGACATGGCACAATTTTGTTTAACTTTTTAATTGTTCTTATTTTTTATCTGTAAAATGGCAAAAGGAATTTTTTTCATTTTCAATAATTATTTTTCATGTATTTAAAACTTTTAAATTTCTTTTTTGCTTATTCTCTTTACCTCTAAGATGAAAAACTGAGGGTATTTTCACATGGCGTAATGTGCCGCATACTGTACGCGCCTCAATACACCGGCTGTTTAAAGAGTATGAGCTGGCCAGCACATACTTCTAAAACACTATGTGACACCTCCCATAGACGCTCACCTTCTCACATCGGGGACAATGGAAGATAATCATAGCTCTCAATGAAAGCTATGAAATACCATATTTGCAGCCCAATTACTCCCCGAAATATGGCCCGCACACCAGGAAGGTAGATGGGTAGGTAGCCAGGTAGGTAGGTAGCTGGGTAGTCAGGTAGGTAGTTAGTTGGGTTGCCAGACAGGTAGGTAGCTGGACAGCGAGGGAGGTAGGTAGCTGGGAAGATAGGTGGGTAGGCTGCTGGGTAGACAGGGAGCTAGGTAGCTGGGTAATCAGGGAGGTAGGTAGCTGGGTAGTCAGGGAGGTAGGTAGTTGGGTAGCCAGGGAGGTAGGTAGCTGGGTAGCCAGGAAGGTAGGTAGCTGGGAAGCCAGAGAGATAGGTAGCTGGGTTGCCAGGGAGGTAGGTAGACGGGTGGGTAGGTAGCCCCCTCACATGGCTGAGGAGGATACCCTCACATGGTGGGTGGAGGGAGGGACACAAGACTAGGGGGGCCCCTTACACACACACACACACAAACAAGGTTGGGGGGCCCCACTCCTACCCCCATCCACTCCACACACACACCTGGGGAGAGGAGTGGGACCCCCACACACAAGGTTGGGGGCCCCCACAGTCTACAGGGCTGAGGAGAGGAGGGAGGCGCTGCTGAGAGGGGGATTTTTCTACTTACATCTCTTGCGCGCTGTGACTGGAGACGGGCCCTCCTCTCTCTGTCCGCATCGCACTGTGTACTGGCCAATGGTGGTATGCGGGACAATTTGAATCAGTGAGGCCCTGCCCAAGTAATCAAATCTCGCCTGCAGACAGAAGGAGGAGCGCCCGGCTTCAGTCACAGCGCGCAAGAGATGTAAGTAAAAAGCTTAGACTGTGAATGTAGCGGAGCTGTGACCAGGAGCGTGTGGTGGGTCCCCCTTTCAGCATCAGCAGCTCTATTATAAACGCAGCTCTAAGCTGCTGCACTGCCCCCACACACCAGTTTATAATATGAAATAAGGGCGCCTGCTGGCAGTGGGCCCCCTTATTTCACCGGGCCCAGTACAGGAGTACTCCCTGAAAGCCTTTACAAGGCCCTGGTTTAAAAATGAGACTCCCACTTTTATAGAAATCATTTGGCAACTATACCAAAAAGGGTAGAAACATATATAACCCTTCCCCAAAAATCCGGGTCACTAGAATTGTTAATTTTAAATTAAAATTCCCCAACCCCCTTCCCAAAATCCGGGGTCTCTAGAACTTGTTACATTACTTCTAGAAATGAAACCCAGCCCCTTTCCAGAATCTCGGTCACAAAAAGGGTATATTTTCATCTAGAAAATGTTCCGCCCCCCTTTTCCCCAAAAAACCCGGTCAATTAAATTGCTTTTACATCTAGAAATGTACCCGGGCCCTTCCCCCAGAATCCTGGTCATTAACGGTTTAATTATTACATCAGAAATGTATCCAGACCCTTCTCCAAAAACCCCGGCAATATAACTTGTTCTTTTTTAAATCTAGAAGGTACCCGCCCTTTCCGAATTTGGGTCACTAAACTTGTTATATTATTATATCTAGAAATGATCCAGACCCTTCCCAAATCCTGGTCACTATAATTGTTACATTACAAGAAATTACCCAGCCCCTTCTCCAGAATCCCAGTCACTATACTTGTTTATTAGACATGTAAAAATGTTAAACCCCTTCTCCGAATTCGGGTCACTAAAACTTGTTTATTTTTCCTAAAAAAGATCCGGGCCCTTCCCCAGAATTGGTCATTTAAAACTGGTTATATTATTACATCTAGAAATGTCTCCAGCCCCCTTCTCCAAATTCCGGTCACTGAAACCTGTTAAATTTTTACATCAAAGAAATGTTCCAGCCCCTTCCCCAAAAATGGTCAAAAAAAATTGTTCTTTTATTACATCTAAAAAAGGTATCCAACCCTTCTCCAAATTCGGTCACTTTTCTTGTTATTATTTCATCTAAATGTATCCAGCCCCCTTTCCCCAAAATCCTGGCCTATAACTTTTACTTTACATCTAAAAATGTTCCGGGCCCTTCTCCAAAATCCCAGTCACTTAAAAAACTTGTTTTTTTCATTAGAAATGTATCCTGACCCTTCCCCAAACCCGGTCACTAAAAAACTTGTTATTTATTCATCTAGAAATTTCCCAGCCCCCTTCCCAAAATTCGGCCATAACCTTTTTAAATTTTTAAATCTAGAAATGTTTCCGACCCTTCTTAAAACCCCCGGAATATAATTTGGGTTCATTTTACTTTAAAAAGGTATCCGCCCCTTCCCCAGAATTTGGCATTTAAAAACTTGTTATATTTTTACATTTGAAATGTATCCGCCCCTTCTCCAAATTCTTGTCACTAAAGGCTTTTTTATTCATTAGAAATGTTACCAGCCCTTTTTCTCCGAATTTGGTCACTATAATTGTTATATTATTACATCTAAAAAATGTATCCAAGCCTTCTCCAGAATCCGGGTCCCATAACTGGTTATATTTTTATCTAAAAGTCCCCGACCCTTCTCCAGAATTTCCGGGTTCATATAATTGCCCATATTACACTAAAAAATGCCCTGCCCCTTCTCCAGAACCCTGGCATATAACTGGTTATATTATTACATCAGAAATGTCTTAAACCCCCTTCTCCATAATTCCGGCACTATAACCTTTTAAATTATTACTCTAGAAAGGCCCGGGCCCCCTTCTCCGAATTCGGGTATTTAAACTTGCTATTCATTTTAAAAATGTTCCTGCCCCTTCTCCAGAATCCTGGTCCTTTTAAAAGGGTTAATTATTACATCTAAAAAATTTATCCAGACCCTTCTCCGAATCCCCCGGTAAATTTTTAATTTGTTCTATTATTACATCTAGAAAGGTATCCAGCCCCTTCTCCGAATTTGGCCTATAATTGTTATATTATACATCTAAAATGTACCGACCCTTCTCCAAATCCCAGTCATTTTAAAACTTGTCATTTTACATCTAAAAGTATCTGATTCTCCAGAGCCCCGGTAACTATAACGTTATTTATTACATCTAGAAATGTACCCAGACCCTTCTCCAAAACGTTCCTTTAACTTGTTTTTTTTACATCTAGAAATGTTCCAGACTCTTCTCCAGAATCCTCGTCACTTTAACTTGTTCTATTATTACTCTGAAAGAAAACCAGACCCTTCTCCAAAATCCTGGTCACAAAAATTTGTTTTTTTATTCTGAAAGTTTCCAGCCCTTCCCCAAATCCGGGTCAATACAACTTGTTTTTTATGACATTTTGAAATGTATCCAGACCCTTCTTCGAATCCTGGTCCTATAACTTTTTATTTTATTACTCTAAAAATTTTCCCCAAAAACCTTCTCCAGAATCCTGGTCATGAAAATTTGTTCTATTACATCTAAAAATGTTTCCAACCCTTCTCCAGAATTTGGCCCTTATAACTTGTCATTACATCTAGAAATGTTCCTGCCCCTTCTCCAGAATCCTGGTCACTATAACTTGTTAAATTATTACACCCAAAAATTTATCCAGACCCTTTCCCCCCCAGAATCCTGGTCACTATAACATTTTATATTATTACATCTAGAAATGTATCCAGACCCTTCTCCAGAATCCGGCACTATAATTTTTTAATTTTTATTATTTTAAAAAAATGTATCAGAACCCTTCCCCGGAATCTGGTCATTTAAAAATTTTTATTTATTACATCTAGAAAGGGGTACCCAGACTTTCCCCAGAACCCCAGTCCTATAACTTGTTATTTATTAAATCGAAATGTATCCAGACCCTTCTCCAAAATTTGGTCACTAAAATTGTTCTTTTATTCATTAGAAATGTATCCGACCCTTCCCCAAAGGAATCCAGTCACTATTCTTTTTAAATTTTATTACATCTAAAAAATGTTCCAGACCTTCTCCAGAATCCTGGTCACTAAATCGTTTATTTTTTACATCTAAAAAATGTCTCCAGACCCTTCTCCAGAATCTGGTCACTGTAAACTTGTTCTATTATTATTCTAGAAATGATCCAGCCCCTTTTTGAACTCTATTAGTGAAGTCCCCGGGGGAAAAGTTTTTGGGCGAGAGTTCCCGTTCATTGCTTTTACAGTAAGAATCCCTTTCTATGTTTATGTAGAAACCTTTCCGTAGGGGGCGCCCCTTTGGGTTTTAAAAAAGTTCTTTGTATTTAGTTCTTGGGAGATATCTCTATGTTTCCTTTAATATTTTACATTTTTATTTTGTCCGAAGCCGTTTTTCCCTTAAACTAAAATAACCCTAATTTTGCCCTTTTTGGGTGTTGTAGTCCCAGCCTTTTTTTTTTTGCTGCCGCCTTAAACCCTGTGCAAGCTTACTTGTCTTTCTTGCATAGGTCCCCAAAAACTGTCCCCAATATTCCGTGTGGTCTGACCGTGTGAATGATGTTTTCATCTTGTGCATCTCTGTCCCTTTTAATCCCCCCATGATCCTATTTGCCGGGCAGCTGCTGCCTGACAGGTGTACGTTTGTTTACTGTTACTAGGTTCCCGTGGACACTGTGACATTTTCTTTTCGAACCCTTTATATGGGGATGTAATTTTTAGGGTTTGGGGAGTGTCAAATTTGTGGTTTTGGTTTTCAGTGGTTTTTTTTTGTTAATTTTACATTTTAAGTTTTTTATTCTATTTTGATTTATTTTACATATTGTATCCTCTACAACATCAGAGATGAACCTCTGAGGGGCATTTTTTACCTAACTTTTTTTGCTGATTTTAACGTAGCTGTACTTTAAAGTCCCCAGCACTGACTGCAAAGATGATCTGGGTCTCATAGGTCCCAGAAACTTCTCCATTTACCAAGTCCTGGTGATCATGTGACCGCTAGGGCTGGGAAGCAGGAAGTCGGGATGCGGGCTGCTGACCTGTATATATGGCACTCATTGAATGCTGTGTATATAATGATTGGTAAGGTGAGGATGGAAATAAACCATCCCTGCCGTTTTATGGGAGAGTCCGGTGTGCTGCAACCGGCCCCATTTTCCCCAGCGCAAAAAAAATAATGGGGTGGCACAAGTTCGAAAAATGTTTTTAAACGAAAAAGCGAAAATTAGATGTCAATTGTTTGGACTGAAAGTCATCAGAAAAATCATTGTGATATCAGTAGGAGCCCTAAATGTGCTGTATAAAAGTGCATAATCAGTATTTATAGATCTATATCTAAAAAACTTTTGCAGAGAAGAAAGCTTCACGGCACTCACCAAGGTAATGTTATTAAAAAACCCTTATATATTCGGCAAATTGTTCCCTAGTTTGAATTTCAGGATACACGAGCCTGCCAAATTGACAGACCGGTGGCTGTTTCTCGTTCAAAATTGGCGTGGTCTGTGTTCTGTTGTCAAACTTGGAGACAAGTTGCAGATTTTTAGTAAGGTTTTTATAACATTCCCCGGTGAGTGCGGTGAAGTTTTTTTACAAAGGTTTTCTACAAGTGATATTTTTCTTTATTCATGAAACCACCTTGTGTTGTTAGTTGCGCTGTACCCTTTTGGAGAACTTGAATAGCATATATTTATCCAATTTGTTGCTTCAAAATCAGAGTGGTGCCGAAGCAATTGTTTCTTCATTGCCGGAGATCTATATCTAAGCTGAGATTTTTTTATTGGAGAATAGAGGAAACAGGTTATTTGTGCACTATTTCTAAAAATGAAGAACCAACCCCTTACGAAGGCAAATAAATAAATCAAAATGAATTGAAATAAAGAAAAAAATAACATGCTGCAAAAAGTACTAAAGTCCCCCCCCCAAAAAATTACAAAAATATTTCAATACACATTCATATAAATGTTCAGTGCTTATAAATCTACATCCAAGCAGAGATTTTATACTAAGGGATAGAGGACACAGGTTATTTGTGCACCATATCTAAAAGAAAAGAACCAACATTCTTCAAATGCCAAAATGAATTGAAATAAAGAGAAAGTAACTAATACTGCAAAAAGTATTAACTTTCCAAAAAAAAAAGAGAAAAGAAAAAAAAGGTTAATTTCATTCGGTTTCAAATAATAATAATAAATAAATAACAGATAAATAATAAAAATACAGTAAGTGATGAGAGAAACAGGTTATTTCTGCGCTATATTTAAAAAAAATAAAAGCCTTAAAAAAAGCAAATAAAAAAGGTCAAAATAAATTGAAAAGTGAAAATAACTAGTACTGCAAAAAGTATTAACTTTAAAAACATTAATAATGTACTGGAGTTTGAAATAATAATAATAATAATAATAATAATACATTAATTTCAAATTATAAAAGGAATTAAATACAATGAAATAATGATAACAATAATAATAATACATTAATTACATAATAAAAAAATATTAAATATAATTTAATAATAATAATAATAATAATAATAAAAGTACATCAATTACAAAAAAGATTCATTAAATACAAAAATATAAAAATGATAATAGTAATAATAATAACTAGAATAACTATAATTTTTATTATTATTATTATTATTATTATTATTTTCAAAATCAAGTACATTATTAATATCTTTAATACTTTTTGCAGTATTCATTAATTAATTTTTTTATTTATTTTGACCTCTTTTATTTTATTTGCATTTTTTTAAGGTTTTTATATATTTTTAACTTAAAGTAGTTTTATCGTTTGAAGTGTTCGTGCTGTTCAGCTAATACTATGAGATTGAATTTGAAATCCAGGGGTGAGTCTCTTCTCTCAGCAGGTGTGTCTCTCCTGTCAGGAGGTGTATCTCTCCTCACTGAAGTGCTGTGACATCATCATTCTGTGTGAAGCAGGGGAAGAGGAAGGTTGTCTTGAGAGCATGCAACCTCCAGCCGTTTTCTCATGTGTCAAACAAAATTTTCCAGTTTTAAGGCCCCTCCCCCAAGCTCCTTGCTGTGTTTTTAACCCTTTTTATAAAAACAGCCTGAAGGGTTTGTTGAAAAAACATGTGGGGGACTGTACACGGGCCCCCCCCCCCTTGTTATCAGGTAGGAGATGTGGGGACTGTGTTATTTGGGGAAGCCCCGGTATAAGACTGTGTTTTATGGGGGGATCTATAAAGTTAAACAGTCAGTAATTAGTCGATCATTCAATTAGAGCTGGGAGTTAAAGTTTTACACCCATCGGGCCCTCCCCAAATAGTGGTTTCCCTTTCCCGGTTTTTAAACAGTCAGGGGAGGAGTAAACACACAGGTACAGGCACCCAAATTACGGAACAGGGGGTTTTTGGGGGGGCTTTTAAAGGTTGGGGGTTATCCCAACACCCTGAATAAAAATGTCAGTAAACCCAAATTCACAGTGCAGGGGGTGTGTCCAGGGGGGTTTTCCGACGGGGGAGTTTTTCCCAAAAAGGCCAATCACAAAAAAAATTTGGGCTTTTGCCCCCGACTAGCAACAGCGAAATGGGAAAACAAAATGCCAAAAAAGCTCATATTTTCTAAACCAAGTACTTAGGAAATGCAAACTAATTAGTGTTTTTTTTTTAATGTCCCCTTTAATCTGAAAACATGTTTTTTATAGCGAAAATTACCCCTTTCGGGAATGGGAGCCCCATCACTCTCTTTTTCCCATCACAGAAAAATTGGGGGGGGAATTTTTGATTTTGTGGAGCCCCCCTCCTCACTGGGATTTTCTGAGCATTTTAAAGTCAACTGCACTAAAAAATTTTCCCAAATGAAAGCAAATAGAGGGACCCCCCAATCTCATTTGTGTTCCGTGGTGGCAAAAAACCCTTTTGGGCATAAATTTTGACTTTAACTTGCAAAAATAAAATTTTTAAATGCAATTTTCCCAGTGCATGCCGGGATTTTAATTTTTTATTTTTATCTTACATTATTTTTTTATTTTTATTTTTACGTTGGTTTTAAAGCTTTTTTTATTTGAAAAATATATTATTTTTATTTTATTTTATTTTTAAATTTAAAAATTTAAAAAAGGGGCTTTTTAAAAGGGGTTGTGTGAAACCCCAAAAATAAGAACATACAGTATGGGCCCCAGTGATCCAAAGATGAAAAATTTCGGGCACAACCCATGTGTGTGAACTTCTTACAGTTCTGTTATGTCAAATTTTTAGCCACGCGGAAAATGGGCTTAATAAAAGCAGAGCTACAGTTGGGGGAAACGCGTTCTTAAAAAACATTTTTTCCCGCTTGCCCCCACCCGGGAACTGTGAAATTTTATTTACTTTTCTCACACCAAATTTATATTTTTCACATATTTACTTTTACTGTACTTTTCTTTCCTTCCCAAAAAATTTTTTTTTAAAATAAAAATATATATATATATTTTATATATATATATAATATATTTTTTAAATATTTTTATATATATTTTATAATGGAAAGAAAAAAAAAGGGGGAGGGCGCACAATAGTGAATACATTTTAAAAAAAACTGCCCAAATTTAGAAGCCCCAAAGCTCCCCTGGGAAAGGGTTTATGCGGGTAAATAAAAGCCACAACACTCAAAAAGGCTTACAGGGCTTTTGGTGCTGTACCCTTAAAGAAGCAGCCGGGACCCCGGGAAAAAACACAGGTATATAAATTTCTCCTTTCTACTTGCAGAGTCGCCCCCTCTTTCCCCAAAGTCTGTTAGACGGACTGAGTTCAGCACATCCCCGGTAAGTTAATTTCCTACTTCCTGTAGAACGGGTTTTTTCGGGCCTGGTACGTGGGCCTGGGGGGCCATTTTTTTCTTTAGAATGTTTTTCCCCCTAGACAGAATGAGAAAAATTTTTTAAAAATTAAAAAAAAAAGAATTTGGAATTTTTTTCCCATTAAGACAGGGAGTTTATTTTATATAGTTTTCTTTTTTTTCCTGGGGGGCCCCTTTAAACCCAAAATTAATCATATAATAAAAAAAAATTTCCCTTTAAAAATCCAAATATTTTAATAGAAGAATAAAAAGAAGGAAAAAGAGGGGCATGCCCTGGCAGTTTTTGAAATTAAAACTATTTTAATAATTTTAAGCCACAAATTTTTTCCCAGAAAATTTACATCCCCCCACGGGGGACCCACACCTTTTTTGGGGGATTGGGGGGTAATAGGGCTCAGTGAGCAGATAGCTCCAGACATGAATAATCACCTCTTATTTGCTGTAACTGGGACAGGGGTTCAGGGTACCCCATTCCCTAGATAGGGATGTTTTTTGTGGTGGAACATATATAACTTTAATTTGTAAAACATGTATCCTATGCTAAAGATGGGAAATACCTGTCTAAAAGGGAATTTTTTTTTTTTACATGTTAAATTTTTTTTGTGAATTGTAAATTTAATTTTTGTCCATATTCCTTATTTTTCATGAAATATTTTCTGCAGGTTCTTCATGATTTTGTTCCTCAGAGCTTTTAATCCCTTAAATTTCCCTAGATGAGTGGGTTTTTAAATTAAAAAAAATGTTTTGCCAAAAACGCAACCCCCAATTTTGGGGCCAAAATTTAAAAAGGAAGGCCAATATTCAAATTTTGTAACCCCTTTCACCACAAAAATTTAAACCCGCAAGCGAGTTAGGAGAATGCGGCTTTTAAAGGGTCCCAGAGGGGATGGGTTTCTGCCTGACCTTGGATGGGATTCCCAAGATTTGAGAAAGGTTTCCCGTTTTTGCAGTGGGCGGCAATTTAAAATGCACCCCTTTACCCAAAAGGGCAAGGTCCAAGTATTCCAAAAAACTAGGGAAAAATTTTGTCCCAAGCCAAAGTGATGCATGGGGCTGGTCTACAGTAGGGATTTTTCATGTTCCCAAACCCCTAAGCAGTTTTGCGTTAATGCTATTCCAACCGCTATATTCACGAAGGCAAAAAAAACCAAAGGGGGGGGCATTTATTTTGGGCAGCTTTTATTAGCATCATTGGAAAATTTTACCCAAGGGGTTTATTAACGGGCCCAAAAAATCTTTTTTTTTTTTGGGCCTTTATGGGAAAAAAAAAGCAATTTTTAAAACAAGAAAAAAATTTTGGATACAGAAAGCCCGGCCAAGCATCGAGAGGGGGGTTTGTTGGGGAAAATCCTGACAGTAAGTCAATGGCAAGCTTGGAAAAAAACGATGAGCTTCCAAACATCACGTTAAAACCCCCGTTACATATTTAAAAATGTTTTCTTTGGGCCCCATGGGGGGATGGTTCTTTCCCCTGGTATTTTTTGGGGCCCTGAAAACTAGGGCATTTATAAAGAAGGGTTTTAAAAAGGGGAACGCCAAAAGGGAGAAAAATTTAAAGGTTTTCAAACTCAAACCCCAAAACCCCAAAAAGAACAATTTCCCGGGCTTTTGGGTAAATAGTTTTTTTCCCCCCTGTTGGACATTATGGTTTTGTTGGGGGCCAATTTATACGGGTGCTACACTTCATTCATGGGGGTAGTAAATTTGGTTTTAACTTTTTAGGATGAAAAAGTATCAGAACTGGGTTTGATAATTGTGTTATATCTAGTTTTTCAGGTCTATATGCAGAATGTCTATCTATATGTATGTAGAGTGTCTCTGAGATATACATAGTATCACCAACTGATATGTATATGCATAACAACCTGGAAATTACCACAGCCCTAAAAAAATTACTGATAAACACCAAGGGACATGACCAGGAGATGCAAGAACATCATCCCTGTAAGACATTCCAACTAAAAGGCTCATTAGTGACTGTGATAAATTCTCACGTGAATTCAAACAATTTGTTATTGCACAACTGATGTTAATTACTCCCAATATTTATTAGAAGGAAAAGTCAACAGCATTTTTCCCCACCCTGAATAATCAATGGATGCTAAAAAAAATCAGCAAATTAGAAAAAATGTCAGCTTTGCAGCCAAGGTTCACCTCTAACATCAATGGCACAAGGTGCTCCGCAGTTCCCAGATCACTTTTTCACAATGGTGCCATATGTCCACTCACAGTACCCTTAGGGTGCCCCTTTATAAAGACAGTCTCTGGAAACCCTGTGTTCCAAAGGTTTCCAATGGTGACAAAGGGAGCCCTCTCCCTGTAAAAACCCTTTGATATGGGCCGTGGCCCAGCTCTAAATATCTGGATCAGTCTTATCTCTGTAACTCACAACCGGATTTTAGTGAACAAAGCGGGCTACATGACTTTACTCTGTGTAATGGGGTCAAAAAAACCTAATTTGAAAGACAATGTTGCACTGCTCAGTCTGTTCCAGTGAAATCCTGTATATTCAGGCAGCAGTCCCCTGCAGTCACCCTCAAATAGAGTATACCTGGCTGTCATGCCTGTAATCCTGCTGCCCCCTAAGATTTAGTGGCCTTTGAGGGTGGGAGATTTATTATGTGTATATATGTATATGGTGTACATAGAGGGGGGTTTATGAGGATGACTAAACACTTGCAAATAGATGCAAGAGTACAGGGTGCCTTATAGGAGCTTCTACATTTTACTTTCAAAGTGGTTTACCTGAGCCAAACGGTCTAAAGCACAAAAAGTGCCTGATTTATGACCCCTGTAAGCGGGTTTTTCATAAATCGTGCTTTTAAAAACCTATTATTATGTAAATGAAATTTGGCGAGTAAAGGAAATTTCATACATCCCCCCCAAAATTTTTAAAGTTCTCCCCCCTACAGAACTGTTTTGGGTTTTAAAATGTTTAAAGAGATAAAGAGCATAGTGTCAATCATCATTAAAAATAGTTTTTCGTATCCAAATGTTTTTATTCTTTTCTCCTCTATAGAGACTAATGCAGTTCGTTTATTTGAAATAATTTATGTGAATTATAAAATTTTGTTTGTATTTTTGTATTTTTTGTTTTTTTCTAAGTAAAATCTTATAAAATATATCTTTTTTATACTTTTGGGCTGTAAATTAATTTTCGTTCCTCAAAATGTAGGTCAGTGGATCAATAAGTCAAAATGTTGCATGCCGTATCAACTGTTCTTTTCATTTTAATTTTTACGTATTTCATTTTTCATATATTAAATTAAACAACTTTAAATCAGGTGTCGATCACTGTTTAAATTTTATTTATCCTGCTTCCAGCCTACACTCTACATACGGCAGTAGCCGAGAAGATTTTTAAAGCAAGTCGTAGACGTTTCTTGTAACGGGGGTCGGGGGTCCCCCCCCCCCGCGACCGTCCCCCTCGAGGGGATGGGGCCCGGCAGCTGCGGCTCCCCGCGACCTTCCCCCCCCTGTCCCGCCGGCGCCCGTCCCTTCCCCGTCCGCGCTCCTGTGAACGCGTTTCCCGGCCCCGCGGGGGTTTCTGGGCCCGCCGCGCCGATTCTCTAAATTTTTAAAGGGGGCCAGGTCCGAAAATTTGGGTCCATTGTGGGCGCTGGTTCTATTTAAGGTACCCGCCCCAACACTTCCTGCCAGTCTTTTGGGTGTTTCTTGGTGCTTTTGGAGTTTTGGGAGTTTAGTCTTGATTACCGTGTCCAGTCCGCTTGCCACGTTCCCGACCTTGCTTTTGCCGCCTGCCCCGACCGTCTGCCGTCTCGACTACGAACCTCTGCCCCCTTCCCTGACCTTTGCCTGTCCCCCACTAGCCCGGATTACTTTCTGTTTCCCCGCTGTAACCCCCCCGCCATCCAAGCAAGTCACGTAGGGGGAAAACCCTGGGGCCCACGCCAACAAGGCAGTCCACCCGCTTTGCGGGGGGCTCTGGGGGAAAACCGGGGGCTATTAGATTCTGTTCCCCGGGGTGGCTTACTATCATCGTTTGGTGGCCAGCGGATCCCTTTCCCCCGTTCAGTACAGATGGCCAGGATTTTTTTCCCCAGGGTACCTCTGCCTGATCTCCGGGGGCATCACTACAGCTTCCCCCCGCAGAGTCAACGCATCGACCGCTTTGCGGCCCCTGATCAAAAAACCTGGGCGATCGTCTTTCCTCACCCCCGGTGCTGCCTTGCACCTGCATCCTTGTCCCGGATCCATTGCTCTCCCCTCTTCGGGACCTTCTTGCATCTGCCCCTTTTCCCTCACGCTAGAGGAGACCCCCAAAAAGTGCCGGGGTTCATGCCTGTCCATCCTCTCGAAAATGATGGGGCCCAATTCCTAAGACGGGCAAAGGGGGGCCTTTATAATCAGCCTTGCCGGGAAACTTGGTTGGGGTCGCCAAAATGGATCTGGGGGATCCCCCCCCCCCCCGCGGGGACCTCCAAAACTTTCCTCCCGGGGGTTTCCCCGTCTTGGAGGAACCAGGCCCTTTCTTCTTGGGGTGCCCAGGCTGCTCCGGGTTGGGCAGGGCAAAAACCAAGTTCGGTCAGTTTCGGGGCAGTTTTCCACCTCGCTCGGAAGCTGGATTGGAACAAAAAAGCGTGGTGGCGACATTTTTGAAAGGCTCTTGGGCGTCAAGGAAGCTCCCCCCCAAACACCACTGCCTGGTTTACCTAACCCCTTTGGGGCCCCGAGTGGATTTCGCTTTGCGAAAGGCAAAAAGCTCCGCCTACCCAAAAGGGGGAAAAAATCCGTCCACGCGTTTCCCCCCCTTGGTCCCCGTTTTTCCAGCGGCACCCCTTCCTCCCCCAACGGGTATTTGAAGGGAACCCAGCAGGTCAAAAAGGCCACTTTGTCCCCGGAGGAAGTTTCACGTCATCCCGAAGCGTTGCTTTTTTGGGGGTTCTGGCCATTTATTTTGGGGGCTGTCCGGGGCGCCCGGGAAAAATTCCGCCCTAGGGCTGAGGAGAGGCAACCCCAGGTGTCAGAAGGCCTCTCCCTCTGCCTTTCCCCCAATATATTTTGGCCTTCTCCGGACAACACCCTTTCAACCACGCCTTTTGGATCTGGTCGCAGGAAACTTCATAACCACGAACTTGTGACCCGGGTTTTGTTTCCCCGTGACTCCGTTGCAGAAACCTTGTGTCTCCTCGGTCGTGGCAAATGCCTTTTGGACGCGACCCTTTCCGTCCCGGCCCCCCCTTCTTGCAAATTGGGGGGCCCCTTTACAAGGAGACGTTTTAAAAAACCTTTTCCCGCCCCGATCCTCTTTGGAGATCCTTTTTGGGGCCCTTTCCTTGGCTACGGACCAACCCCCCCACTTGGTGGAGCACAGGTGAATCAAAGGTTGGGGGTTTCCCCGTGTCCCCCTCGTTGCTGTCAAGCCGCCCAATCGCTCCTCAAGTCACTCCCGGGGAAATCTGCCAAGCCTCTCCAGGTTCCTTCGCCCTACGGGGCTTGCCGAAGTTTTTTCGGAGGTCAGGTGAAAGCTTCCCCCACACCGGCCCCTTTTGATTGTCCCCCTTTACCTGAACCCGGCTGTACTCCTCCCGGGGCCCGGTTTACCCTCTCTCCGTCCCGGACAAAAGGCGATGTCTGAAAACATCAAGGGAAACCCCCGCAAAGGATTTATCCGTAACCGTCTCCCGGTGGGGCCGGCTTCTTCTTTGGAAAAAAAAAGAGGGTCTTCCGGCCCGCATCGACACGGGGCTTTAATAAAATTACCAAAAAAAAACTACCTTGCCTTTGTCTCCGAAACCCTTTTACCGAGCGTGGGGCGAAAATATTTTCTAAACTGGATCTACGGGGGATTTTAATTTAAAACCCCATTAGGGAAGGCGATGAATGGAAAAAGGGATTTTAAAAAACGGGACGGCCATTTCGGTATTGGTTTTCCTTTGGTCCTTTCAACGCCCCGGGTGATTTTAGAACTTTTAATGAGAAACTTTCGGGACCTACTCTATGTCTGTGTAATCGTCTCTTTTGGGCGTTTTTTTCCTCCCCCCGACTCGAACCATCGCCACCTGTCCCCCGGTCCCCAGGGACTCGCAATCATCACTCTTTGCCAAACCCGAAAAGTGCCCTTTGAACTGCCAGCTTACCCCTTTTAGGGTAATTTGTTAAATAAGGGTCCCCGGATGGATCCCTCCAAACTCCCCGGGCTGCAGTGGCCACAACCGGTGGGCCTTTGGGCCCTTTTAACGTTTTTTTGGATTTGCTAATTTTTATAGGAATTTTCCCCCCCCTTTTCCCACACTTGTGGGTCCCCCTTTGGGGGCCCTGCTGGAAGAATGCCAAACCCAAAACCTGGCCCCCCGAGGCCCAAGAAACCCTTTAAACCCGGGTCAAAACGGCATTTGCTTCGGCCCGGTCCTGTCTCCCCAGACCCAACTGCCGTTTTTTCGGAAGTGGATGCTTTTTTTCGTCGGCGCTGGGGGTCCCCTGCGGACCTCCGTGGTAAATACGTACTGGGTTTTTTCTCCAGAAATTTTTTCCTTTCCCCGAGAAGAACTTACCAAGGTGATCGGAATTACTGGCCCCAAAGCTGGCTCTGAAATGGCTCATCTGTGGGGGGGGCCCCACCCCCCTCTTCATTTTCAAGACCCTAAGACCTTCTTTTCCTTCAGTCGGCCAAAGCCGAAAACCCCCGGCAAGAGGTGGTCTTTTTTTCCAGTTTGACTTCCCCTTACATTTTCGGGGCCGAGAAAACTCAAGCTGAGCTCTATTCTTTTCCTCGGATTCGGGGGGTCTTTGGCCCTCCTCCCCAGCACTTTCCCCCGGAGCGGCCCTTTTACGGCTGCCCCCCTGGACCCCCACACCTACCCCGGAAGGTAGTGCGACCCCTTGCCCCTAGAAAAACCTGAAGTGGGGGAATTTCTCATACGGGGGTGGCCCCAGGATCCAATCGTTTAAATTGGTCTCCCCAATTATGGGGGCCCCACTCTTCCAACATGAGGGACTTTGTTTAGCTGCCCCCCTTTATAAAGGTTTCCCCCCTCAAGCCCCCGGGGCCCTTCTTCGCCCCCTCCCGGGGAAAAAACCCTGGACCCATGTGCAGGACTTTATTTCTGATCTCCCCGGCCCCAACTGGAAACACGGTATGGGTGTTTTCCGACCCGTTTTTAAAAATGGCCCCTCTTTTTTCCCAAGCCTGGGTTCCCCCGCCCCCAACTGGCCCAACTTTTTTTCACGTTTTCCATCTGACGGTCCCCTTTTTATATTGTCCAAAGGGGGTCCAAATTTTTTGCTAAATTTGGGGGTTTGTGGGTAATTGCAGGGGCCAGTTAGACTTCCTTTTGCATACCCCCCCCAGACCCCAAGGGGAGGTTTGGGGGGTTAACCGGTGTTGGCCCCTACCTGAGGATTTTGTGTCCGCCCCTCAAGATAATGGTTGATCTTCCCCCTGGGCGATTTTTTTTATAACTCTTTAGAAAGGGGGCTGCTGGGGCCCCCCCTTTTTTGTCCCGGTTTTGGGTTTAAACCCCAAAGCCTCTCCCCCTGGCCACCTCGTGTCCCTGTCCCGGCGTGGATGCCCAAAAAAGGGACACAAAGGTCTCTGGCGCTCAGCAAGGCCCTGCAAGGGCTTCTGCTCGCACCAAAGCTCAGGCTGACGGTACCCTAGGCCCCCCCAATTTTGAGCCCGGGGTAGGGGTTTTGGGTTTGGCCCCAAAAAATTGTTTAAGGTGCCTTCTTATAAGTTAGGCCCAATACGTGGGGCATTTGAGGTACTGCAACGATTAATCCCGGTGTCCACAAGCCCGCTTGCCTCCTCCCCCCACCCGAACTCCTTCCATGTCTCTCTCCTCAAAAGGGGTATGAACGTCTCCGGGGGCTGTCTCCCCTTCTCCTGGGCCAAAATCTGAAAATCTTTTGGGGCAAAGGAGGTGTGGCACAGAAGACAGTGAGGGGGAGTGGTTCTTCCTCTTGACGAAGGGGTTGGGCCCGGGGGAAAGGTCGTGGGAACGGAGGCCAAACCTGCCCCTGACCTCCTCTCTGGTTTCAAAAGAAAAGGGGGGCCTAAGGGGGGGGGGCTGTACGGGGTCGCGGGTTCCTGCCCCCCGGACCCAACCCCTCCAGGGGGTCCGGCGCGCGCTGCGGTGCCCCGCCTTCCCCCTGCTGTCCCCGGTCCCCCGGCGCCGCGCCCTCCCCTTCCCGCTCCTGTAACCCCGCTCCCCCGGCCCGTGCGCGTGGCCCCTGCTCGGCGCGCGCCCCGATTTCCCAAATTTTTAAAGGGGCCGGTCCAAAATTGGTCCCCTTGTCGGCGCTGGTTTTTTTAGGTATCCCCCCCCAACACTTCCCGCCAGTTGTTTGGTGTTTCTTTTTGCTTTTTGAGGTTTTGGGTTTAGTCTTGATTACCCTTTTACCGTTGCTTGCTCACGTTCATGACCTTGCCTGTTTGCCGCCTTGCCCTGACCTCTGCCCGTCCTCTGACTACTAACCTCTGCCTTCCTCTGCCCAGAACATCTGCCTGTCCCCACTACGCCTCCGGATTACGTTTCTTGTACCACTCTGGAACCCCCCGGCGCCATCGCAAGCAAGTCACGTCAGGGTAACGACCTGGTAGCCTCCCACAGCCGCATGCAAGTCCATACCTGCTCTGCGGCGGGCTCTGTTGAAAACCGGGGCTACTTATATACCGTTCCCTGGCGTGGCTTAGCTATCATCGCTTGCGTTGGCCCAGCGGATCCACTCCTCCGTTACATTTCTATTCAATGAGATACTAACAGCTTTTACAGTATTTTGTTACAGCTGTGATATGTTTGTAATCACTGATACTACTAAAATAACTCCCCACTTGATACGAGATCTATTTTAGATGTTGCATTGGTTTTATAATTTCATATTCTATAATTTTAAAGTAATTTGATATTATGTAATTTTATATAGGTTTATAATTATCATGTTAGTTTATATTACTGTAGTGATATTACTTGGGAAGGAATTGCTGCTTTTTCTTATCAATCTATTAGATGTAATATACAGCCAACTGAATTTATAAAGGCCATGGGATGTGCTCATTTACCTCCATTTTTTTATTGACTAAAAATTACTTCTTTTTTTTTACTTTTTTTAATCTATTGGCAATAAAAGTTCATCTAAGGCAAGCTTGGTCTCAGCCTCATCACTTACTCTACAAAATCGAAACCTATTCCACACAAATTTTGATTTGGTTTTCCAGTCCACAATACCGTATATTGAATGTTACCATAAAAATCTCATCTGGCAAAAAGGCAAGTCTTCTTAATTTTTATGTTGCTGAACAATAATGAAACAGATAACTTTATATTTCATTTATCTATTAAAACTTTCGTTGGCAAGATTTTGCAACAAATAGCATAATTTACAGATCTTTCATCTCTTTTGTTATGAACATTTCAAAATGTATGTTATTTTCCAATATAAGACCACTTATTGGTTCATATAGCAGCATTAGTAATTCTATATTCATGTTCAATATTACTGAAAGTTCAAATTTAAACAGCACAGACATAAAAGCAGCAGCATTAGATACTCATCAGAGATGGTGCTTAGCCCGCGACGTTTCGAAGGATTTACCGACACTGAACCCTCTTTGTCAAGCGTGTGAGCAATGATGTACCTCCCCTTCCTTTTATATGTCATGAGGAGATTCATGTGCATAATCACGATTGTCTATTTGTTAACTAGTGTTGAGCGATTTTTATCGACAAAGTTGAAATCGGCAAGGTTTTTATGGTGATCGAAATTTCCAGATCATGCAGGATAATTAGAGGTTCAAATCTGTGCATCATCTATTAAGATCCGCGCCTTTTTCGGGCGCTTCCTGTAATTATTGTGCGGCCATGCAATTAGATTACAGAAATAGAGCAGGGTGAGAATGGTGTGTAGCGACGTCATGACTGGGATGTGTAAGGTTGCGATTGGGCTGGAAAAAAAATCACAAAGACCTCGTTTTACATAGAACAGCGTTTCCTGTTTCGCCTCAGATGTCTCACAGCGTCTCATAGGGATAGGACCTGCTTCTGCCTTAGGCCAAACAGCACAGTGAAATAAGTCTATTTCTGCACATAGAAACCTCTCTATTACTGTGATCCTTCAATTTAGTTACATTCGGAATTTGAACATTTTATGTAGTTTCAGCTAGAGAATTTTATAAGCAAGCAATGGGTAACTCGCTGTAAGTAAGTCACGCGGTGGGAGCGGGGGGGGGGGCCCGCTGGTCGAACACAAGACAAGCTCATCTTTAAAAGAACAACTGGATAAAGTTCCCCAAGAACTTAGGTAGACATTGTAGTGGAATATCTTTATTAATAACCGAGTTTGCTATGAAATATTTCCTGGATATTTGGGTCAGACCTTAACATATAATTGATAAACAACATTTCTAGTAACTGCAAGGTTCTCTTTGTAGCTGCAAAACTCCACTTATAATCTCAATACATTTCAGATAGTGTTCAATTATACCCATTTAAACACTGTGACTGTTGATATATCCAACCTTGCACTTAAATTACAAACCAGCAATCCTTGTAGTCAGCACAGTTGTTTGTTGCCAAAAAACCGTGTATCATAACAAACATACACACAGTCTAACTGTTTTTGGACTTTTTGCCACCCAGCACTGTTCATCTGACGCAGCAATCTACGTAAATCATAAAACAGCAATCGATATTCACCAAGGTGAATTCGAAAGTGCAAAAAATACAGTTAATATAATCAAAAAAACCAAAAAATAAAAAACAGTTACGAGTTTATTTTTTTGACTTTTGCGCACACAGCACTGTTCATGACGCAGCATCAACGAAATCTTAAAACAGCAATTCTATATTCACCACACGGTGATTTGACAGTTGCAAAAAAAATACAGTTTACAATAACAAAACATAACAGTTACAATGTTTATATTGACTTTATTTGGCGGGCACCCAGCACTGTTCCTTTACTCAGCATCTACTTAAATCTTAAAATAGCAATTCTATATCTCACCACAGGTGAATTGAAAAGGTAGCAAAAAGACAGTTTATTAAATCAAAACATAAACAGTTTACTTTATTTTGACTTTGCTCCTCCGCACAGATCCATGTGATGCATGCATCTACTTAAATCTAAAAATATCAATTCAATATTCCACCACAGGTGGAATTGAAAGTGCAAAAAATACATATTATTATATCAAAACAAAACAGTATACGTGTTTTTTGACTATTGCGCACCCAGCAACAGTTCATAACCTGACGTCAGCATCTTCAACGTAAATCTAAAATAGCAATTCTATATTCACCAACAGAAAAATGAAAGGTGCAAAAAATATACCGTTTTATTATATCAAAACATAACAGTTACGTGTTTTTTTTTTGACTTTGCCCAGTCCAGATTTGTGATTAGACACCTAGCAGTTAAAATTTGAATCCAGCAAATATTTGTTTGAATTAGAGTGGATTTGAGAATAGCTGTGATTTGCCGTCTATAAAATAAGAGACTTACCAAACTATTCCAACCTTCTCAAATTATTAAATTTCTGAACATGGAGACGAAATGCAGGTGGATCAAGCGAGCAAAGAGGGGGTAGCACATGGATGAGAAGGAACGAGAGAAGGTGCTCCTTCCAGTGCTGGGCGACACCCGCATGCCAGCGTATCGTCAGTTGTCAGGACCGTCCGGCAGTCATCGCTGGGTCAGCGGCCCTGTGAATCTAAGTAACGAACATCGTCGCCAATCTTCCTTCATTGGGTTAAAGCACACCTGCATCTATCAGTCTTAACCTCTCGTCCTCGCAGCTCCCGGCCACAAATGTCGACATCAAGCATCATCAGCAACCGTCCAACATGAACATCCCAAATTCCACTCGTGTACCCACCACTGTGGAAAAATCCATTTGTCTGAAGACCTCATTGTAATTACACAAATGCGGTTAGGGTCGAAGTCAGTTAAAAGATCAAGAGGATGATTTAGTCCTGCTCTGACGCCCAGTACTGATGCCATTCATAGGAGGTGAAAGGAATGCCGGGTCAATTCGACAAAAATCCCGGGCGGTCGGCAACGCCATGCAGTGCCCCTTGCTAGTAGCCCCAGCTTCTGGATGCAGTAAGTCATGGACGACCAAGACACCAGTGTTGATTATGATGATGATGACTACAATGCGGATCATCCTGGACTTTCCGCAAGAATTTGCTTGCGAGCACGACTTCATCATTTGACGAGTAGGAAGACGATGTGTAAGATTTAAATAACTAGGTCCCCCGCCACAAAAAGGGATATGGCGGTCAGGCAAAGTCCGCTGATATGAATCCGCCAGCCCCGGTCAAGGCGCAAACCCCAGCATCCCGCTTAACCCGTCAAAGGTCCAGGACCTCTCAAGCTGGGCCTTCTATATGAGCAAGCCTCTGAAATCACCAGCGATGTCATAGTGCCCGCCTTTGCCGTAAACGCATTAAGTGGAGAGGCAAGAACCTTAAGTGGTTAACCACCACACCAACATTCTAGTCACATGCACGAATGCATGATTTGAAATGGAGGAACACTGGCCAAAAAACGGCCAGAACCGAACGCCGAGCCTCCAACCACTGTCACAACCCTCTTGTCACCGCCTCCCTCCTCCTTCCGCCACCACCAAGCGTTACCTCAGTCTGCTCTCATGTCACCTCAGAGACATGATCAGGATCAGCCTCACGCTACAATGCCTCCAACGCGCCCCCGAGTACCACCATCACCACCACCAGAGACCCATCCTACTCCTTCTCCTTACCGCCAGTTTGAAGACCATGTCACACCGCCGTACAGGCCGGCAGTCTAGCAGCCAAGCCTTCTGTCTTCCAGGTTTGGGAGCAGAAGAAAACTCTTTAACCCAAACCATCCCAAAGCCAAAAGCCTGAACGACGCAATTGCCAGGCTTTTGCCTGAAATGTTTGCCTTTCCGTCTGGTAGGACACAGATGGGTTCCGCCAAGTCATGGCCCTTGCCGCTTGCCCCCAATACCAGATGCCGAGCAGGCATTTCTCTTTGCCAAAAGCCGTCCCTGCCCTGGCCAGCCACGTGTCATCTAAATATCAAGCCGTTGTCTGCATCTGTGTCCGGAAAGTCCACTCACCCATCCCGACACACAGGACTAGTAAGCACGGCCAAGGCCAGATATATCTCTGTGACAGCTCACTGGGTGAAGCTGGGTGGATGTCTCTGGGGTGCACGGTGGCCTCTCAGGCTCGGCGCAACGCTCTTCAAAAACCGCAGTGGATGGTGGCTTGGCTCCTTTCCCCCAAGGTCCTCAGGTGGCAGCAATCACGTGCCCAGAGACACCAGGCCGTGTTGAAATTAATCTGCCTGTGGAAACCATTCCCCCCTTTGTCCCACACACAGGTCGAGGAGCTGTGGACGGCTCAAAGCAACGAGACCGAGCGCTGCTGGTGACAAGAACCTTGTTGCCAGGCAATGGAGGTGGAGCGATAACATGCGAAATCTGCTGGCCGCCCTTAAGATCGTAGGCTGGAGCACATCCCTTGCTGGCACATGTCATGAACCTTTTCCGTCCAAAATTTCATAAAGAGCTACCCACTTGTCGGACTGCCTGCTAAGAAGGCCTCGAGGTCTGAGTTCGAATCTTCCCGCCGATTCGCGCACCCTGCTTCGTCCCCGCCTGCCTGCCGTCTGCATGCGTCAGCACGGGCCTCCCCGTCAACCGTCTCATTGAATGACGTGGCAACACGCTGGACATTCCACCCTCCACATCTGCTACCGCGATTGTGGCAGCAAGCGCCATGCCATAACGCAGTGCGAATTGGACACATTGGCCTGACAAGCAGCAGAACCACTCGGGGTTTTGAACCACCGAGAGTGGAGGCAGGTGAAAAGAGCTCTGCACCAGTGCTTGCCAGTTATGAAGAAGACACTCAAAATGGTCAATGCGGACAATGCCCTTGATCAGCAAGCATTTGGTGATCTAGTTCTGGAACGATCGTATGGACACTCTGAAACAACAGGTCCCGCCAGCGACGGAGAGGAGACGGACAAGATGGCGGACCACGGACCATTCTTCTCGACAAATCCACAAGGACCCGACAGTTTCCAATTTCATCGGGTCTTCCTTAGGCAGTGGTTCGGGGGACCAGAGCTAGTGCAAGGTTCGCAACAGCTCTCATGTGCATCATCTCAGGCCAAGTCAGGGCTGTGTTAAGCTGTGCCAGAGGCAGCGGAGGAGGAGGAAGAGGAGTAATTCCCTAGACACCGAAGTTACCGCCGTCCCTGCCTTGGAAAGAGGTTGGCGCGAATTTTGAGGGCGTGAGGAGGAAGATGAGGAAGATCAGTGTTGCTAGTGCCCCTCGACCCAGAGGCTTGGGAAATCAAGGCTCCAATCTCTCACCAGAGTGCTGTAAGCTCCATTCCTCCAACATTGACAAGATCCTCGCAATAAGGCCATCAAAAAGAACAACAGATACTTGGATGTGTGCCACCCTCCTGGAACCCCGTACAAAACAAAAATCAGCACTTTCTTCCACCCCCCAAATAGAGAGTAAAAATGGCAGGAAATGGAGACCTTGCTGATATGATCAACTGAGACATCTGTTGCGTCTGCTTCACGTTCCCCAAATGTCACAGTGGAACCAACAACATGTCGACGTACCGCAGTAGAAAGTGCCAAGTAGTGCGTAGCGGCAGCAGCAGGCAAGGTGGCCAAGCCTAATGGGTGACCTCTGGCAATCTTTGTTTACCACTTAACCATCGCATGCAATGCAGGTCACACTTCCAACACAAAGAGAGCTGCTTAAGATCATGGTGCACGACTATCTTGCGCTCAACACGATGTTTTTGGCATGTGTTCCTGACCCGATTAGACTTCTTACTTCTTGGTATCCAAAAAGGCACGAATGGCCCCGAGCTGGTCTCGTCACGCCATAGAGGTGGTTGTCTGCCCAGCAGCCAGCGTCAAATCAGAGCGGAAACCATCAGGCAACCGCTGGAGGAGTCCTAAAAAGACCCCCAATAAACCGCATCCAGGCTTTACCACAGATAAGAGTGATCGTTTGACTTTCATCAAGATGACTCAGGCATTGATCTCTGAAGATGTTGTGGCCCCATTGCCGAGTCACCGGATTTAGTGCCAGTCCTACTTCACAGTCCATTATCAAACTATGAAATGTTCCACTTAAAACTTTTTTTTAAATGATCATTTCTTACTGCAATTTTTATACTCTTTCCCAACAGTTCATTTTGGCTGGTTTTGCTGGTGAGGAGGACAGTAAAAGACAGTCAGGTTCATGATGACAACACCGTATCCATTTACTCACTTGAAATCTTAAAAGATTTGCGCATTAGTCAAAGGTTTTTGAGGTCATGTTGCCTGGTGAGATCAGCATAATCATGGTCCTTTGGAACACAAATGTGGCTCTACTAAGTGGCATTTCTCCCTCCCAATTTTTAATAGTGGCTGAAGAATCATATTTATAATTTTTTGTGGTCATGTAGCTGTGAGATACAGGCAATAATCATGGTCCTTTGTACAGAAATGTGCTTCAATGTGGATTTCTCCTCACAATTTTAAACATTGGCTGAGAAGTGCATTTTTAAAATTTTTTTGTGTCATCGCTCTTTGAAATCAGCAATACTACAGGTCCTATTAAAAAAAAATGTAGTTTCTAACGACACATTTGTTCTTACACAATTGAACCAAAGTTGGCTCAAGGTCAAGCTTTGAATTTTTGGGGGCATTTGCTCGTGAATGCAGCTATACTAACAGTCCTAAGTCTAGCAAAAATGTTGTATTTCAAACAGACATTTGTTCTTCACAATTGTACCCAAGTGGCTCAAGGGTCATGCTATGAATTTATCTGGGGGCATTTAGCTGTGAATCAACCAGCTGCAGCTATACAATCAGACCTATTTCCTAAAAAATGTTGTTTCTAAACAAGACATTTGTTCTTCACCTATGTGTCAAGAGTGGCTCAAGGGTGATGGTGCTGTCAGAAACAGATAGGTAGGACACTGATAATGGACACAATAATGCAAAAAGACTTGTTGTTGCAAGATACTTTAACATAGCAACAAGTCCCTGTATTGAACAACCCATTTAATACAAAGAAAAAACAGAGAAGACAACAGACAATGGTGGGATTACCCATCCTATTTTAAAATGCGTTTATTCTAGAATTAACAGTACTAAAAAAACTTATTGCATGAACAAAATAGCTGTTAAAAAATTCCACTGAATTGTACACGGGAGGTAACAGGCGGAAAACTTGACCGAGATGTATGTTATTCAGAGGACATGGAGTATGGAGCACAGGACAGATAGATATCCAAATACAGACAGATACCATTTCCTATCCAGCACGTTAGATCAAAATGAGAAAATGAGAATAGCGCCAAAGTAAAGGGCACCGGTGTAACAGGAGTCGTTTAACCACCATATTTCCAAGTGAAGCTCAATTGGTTCCACACTCAAATACGTGATGGGCAAGCGCTACTCCAGGTATTTGACTGTAGTACAGAGGACGGCTGGAAGTTCACACACTTCCGCTTCGACACTCTGCTAACACACGCACAGATATCGTTGCTGCGACGTCAGGGCATTTTTACCACTGCGTGAAATCTACGATGACGGGAACGGCCAAGCACTGAGCTGATTCACCTCACCCACCCACTGTAACTCCGGCCCTGTTCCTGCTGTGGCCAGAGACAGGTATAGACATGTCCAGTTCAACTAAAATGGTGGTTATAAGACTTCCTTTTTCCGGCACTTATAAATGTGGGTGTCAGCACGTTTGGGGCATCATGCTGTGGGCTCCCAGACAGGTATAGATCAATGTACCAGGATGAAACTAAAATGGTGTTGAAAGACTCCGTTTTCCGGCATCTTTTTAAAATGTGGGAGGTCATGCCAGGTTTGGGGCTCATGCTGTGGCACAGCACAGGTATAGTCAAAGTCCAGTTAAACTAAAAAAGGTGTGTGTAAAGACACCTTTATTCCGGCACAATTTTTAATGTGGTGGTCATGCAAGGTTATTGGGGACAATGCTGTGGCCCAGGACAGGTGTATTGTCAAGGTCCAGTGAAACTAAAATGGGAGATGTTTAAAGACTCCTTCTTTTTCCGCACTTTTAAATGTGGGGTCCATGCAGGTTTGGGGCTCATGCTGTGCCCAGGACAGGTATAGTCAATGTTCCAGTGAAAACTAAAAAGTGTGGTTGAAAGACACCTTTTTCCGGCACTTTTTAAATGTGGGGGTCATGCAGGTTGGGCTCTGCTGTGCGCCCAGGACAGGCTATAGTCAATCGTCCAGTGAAAACAAGAATTGGTGGTTGAAAGACCTCCTTTATCCGGTCACTAGTTTTTTTTTTAATGTGGGGGTATGCAGGTTTGGCGGCTCATGCTGTGAGCCCAGGACAGGTATTAGTCAAGTGTCAGTGAAACTAAAATGGAGGTTTTAAAAACATCCTTTTCCGGCACTTTTAATGTGGGTGGTGGTCATTCAGGTTTGGGGGCTCATGCGTGTCCCCGGACCGGTATATGAAAGACAATCGTCCAGTTGAAACATAAAATGAGGTTTGTTGAAAACTCCTTTTTCCGGCACTTTGTATAAAATGTGTGGAGGTCATTGCAGGTTGGGGCTCATGCAGAGCCAGGACAGCTATACGTCAATGTCCAGTGAAACTAAATGGTGGTTGCAAAGACTTCATTAATCCTGCACTTTTTAAATGTGGGCGGTCTGCAAGGTTTAGGGGCTCATGCATGTTGCCCAGGACAAGGTATAGTCAATGTCCAGTGAAACTAAAATGGGATGGTTGTAAAGACTCCTTTACCCGGCACTTTTTAAAATCTGGGGCGCGTCATGCAGGTTGTGGGCTCATGGCAGTGTCCCAGGACAGGTATATTCAATGTCCAGTGAAACTAAAATTGAGGGTTGAAAGACTCCTTTTTCCGGCAATTTAAATGTGGGGGTCATCAGGTTTGGGGCTTCTGCTGCGTTCCGAGACAAGGGAATATACAAATTCCCAGTTCAAGTAACATGATGGTTCAAATCTACTGCCTTTCTGGCACATTTTATGTGTGGGGATGCAGGTTAAAAGGGACAGGCTGTAGTGGGTGGTACAAGACAGTAGTAGTGAATGGTCCCTGTTGAGCCTTTTTTTTCTGTGACTTTTATAACCTAATGTGTTGCCTAAGATGTAGCACGTATCCATTTGACTGTTGTGATGTTAATTATTACCAGCTCTCCAGCCTTATTTGGTGTAATAATGAAGGTGTTGTTGCTCTCCCATGAGATCATTTAATGGTCAAACGGCAATGAATCGACTGCACATACCTATCGAAAAAACCTGTATATCATATGCTGGACCGACTATCGACTATCGATCGATCTCGATAGCCAACGCAATCGCTCAACACTATTGTTAACTATTGTAACGTACTCTATATTTTTATTCTCAGTTACACTTAAATCTGCTAAAAAACTTATTCTAATCAACCTTTATTCTAAAACATTACAAATACATAAGATAACAACTTAAGTATTCAATAGCACACTCACCGATTGAAAGTAATCTCATTCCAGCGGCATTCCCTTCGTATCAAACCACTAAGTGTACAGCTTTCCATCTTATTCGATCCAAAAGACCGCTCTCGTGTAACAATCGGCTTCGCGTGAATAGTTGTCTTCATCACTGGCCCTCCCACCTACTCAAGCACAGCAGGCCATTTAAGATTCTCTAGACATTAAGTCCTATATTTAGCAAAAATGCTAGAGCGACTGAAGTTTCACGAAACTTCTTTTTTCTTTTTGACTAAACTCTTCCTATGAGTACTTAACGTGTATCTTTATGTATTTGTAATGTTTTAGAATAAAGGTTGATTAGAGTAAGTTTTTTAGCAAATTTAAGAGTAACTGAGAATAAAAATATAGAGTACGTTACAATAGTTAACAAATAGACAATCGTGGAAAAAAAAAAAATTTTAAAAAAAAATACGCACCTGAAACTCCTCATGACTTATAAAAGGAGAATGGGAGGTACACATATACTCACACGCTTGGACAAAGAGGGTCAGTGTCGGTAAATCCCCTCGAAACGTTGCGGAGGCTAATGCACCATACACCGAAGAGTAATCTAATGCTGCAACTATATATGGACGTGTGGCTGTTAAATATTGAACCATTTCAGTCTCCATTTGAACCAATGATAAAGACTTAACTAATACGCTGCTATATGAACTAATAAGTGGACTTATATTGGAAAATAACATACATTTTGAAATGTTCATAGCAAAAGAGATGAAAGATCTTTAAATTATGCTGTTTGTTGCAAAATCTTGCCAACGAAATATTTAATATATAAATGAAATATAAAGTTATCTGTTTCAATATTGTTCAGCAACATACAAATTAAGAAGTGTTGCATAAAAAGTGAAAGTAGGGAAATCTGTCTATTGTTGCTGAATGCTTCTTCACAAAAGGTTACAAAGCGTCCCGTTTTACTACTAAAAGACTGAAAAAGGCAAGTCCTCTTTCAGCAAGAAGGGCATCAAAAAACTAAAAAATTACTGCATCAGGAATGGGTTAGGCTGAATCCATGTTCTTGTCCCTGGTGGCTTTTCCTGTCTGTGATCTTCACCTTGACATTGACCTTGGTTTCATCACTGGATCCTTCTTCTGTCTCATCCCATGGAATTGTTGCGCACATAGGTCCTGAGTTCCGCCCAGTCCATTGTTCTACCGCCCATTAGTCTCTCGACTTCACATCCGTATATTATCTGTCATATGTACGATGACAACTTCCAGTAAAATGGCCTCAGGCTATGTTCCTATATTTCCCACCTGTCACCAACTCAGGGCTATTCTGGATCCGCAGACTGGGAATCTGACAGTGAAGTTAATCCTTCCTTGAAGTAGTTTAGTGTGAAAAAAGGGAGACATATTTAACTCCAGAGGTGCCAAGGCTGATATGGCTTGAAGTTTATACCAACTTCTTTGGTGAAGAACATATGGTGATGGAGTCACAATTTGCCTTACTTTCGAAAGATATATTTGTCTTATAGGGGTATTCCCACCAAACACACTGATTTCGTATAGATAGAATACTCCATCAATGTGTGATAAGGGTGGGTCCCACCTCTAGGATCCACACCTATCTTGAGAGTGGGCCCTGTATCCTCTCCATTTTGAACAGAGTAGCAGCCAAAACTTGCTCATTTATTTCAATTGAAGTTTGTCTCAGATGTAGATGGATCGCTGATTGAAATCAATGAGACAGTTCCAACTACCTCACCCTGTTGAACATAAGTAATATGGGGCCACTTCATATGTGGATCCCATCTGTACTTGGAACTCCTATTGAAATCAGCAAGACAGTTTCCTGAACCGCATCAAAATGAGTAGTGATCCAAGGTACAGTTCTCTCAAGATAGTGTGACATGGCCTTTGAGGTAGGATCCACACCTATCAACACATCAGCGCGATGGCATATCCTATGACAACATGCCAATAATGTGCATTGAAGAGGACATACCCCACCAAATTCTGCAGAACAAGCCTTAGCAAGTATTTTGTCTACGCCACACACTAGATTGACAGAAGGTAAAAAAAAAAAAAAAAATGAGCAATGACTTTTCCAGATTCACATAGACAACACCTGGAGCTTAGTGGGTCCTGGCATTGGCATTCCTCGTGTTGAAGCTGGTCTAAATTCAGACAATCTCCGATGGCAATAAAAACAGCAAAAGGCGCATCCAGTATATAACAGTTTGCACCAGTCTCCCTGTAATAAATGTCCAATTTATTAGCAGCATAGAAATTTAATGTGCTATCCATAGAAACAGTGGTGTCATGTTTAAAGAGCTGTCTTACCCAAAATGACATTCATAGAATATACCCATGAAAGTAAGGACTGATCACCTGGAAGTCTTCAAATCTAAAAGTGGAAGGTTATTTCATTGGAACCTATTGTAATGTTAATATTATATACATAGAAGTACAGTTCCGCTTTTCTCTGTCATTTGTAACTATACTTAGTGGTAATATTGCTGTGAATCCAAATGGCAAGGACAAGTGCCTAAAACACAGGTGAGGTTCTAAGTATCACATGTTTGATGATATATAAAACTTGTTTAAGGGCCAAAGGCGCCCCCTGACAATCATTCAACGGGACCTTACTCAGGCAGGTAGGTCCTACTCTATTATTTACCTCTCATTATATGTAGGTCAATAAAGGAATTGTGAAAATATAACCTACAATACAACACAAGCCACCTGTGCACCCTGTGTTCACATTAGTGTTTTTCAGAAACGGTTTTTTTTTGGTGGGTGCAGAACTCATAGCGTTGCAATTTGGACATATATTGCTTTTATAAACTGTAAATAGGGAGGAGTGGAATGCCACCATTATGTATTTTTTGCCATCCGCCCACCTCCACAGCAGGTTGTCTCAGATCAGTGCAGTATGCTATAAACTGGTGCCTTTTTTCTCTCTGGATTATAGGAAGTCAGAGGACCCAAATGAAGAAGTCTGAATTGGACTCAAAATAGAGGTAATATTAGGTGTAGGACCACCTGCATAGAGGTCCCCCTTGAAAGTCGGGGGTGGCTTGAAAGTTTGATCAAAACATGTGAACTAACAACCCCCTTCAAATTTTTTTTTCATGTATTGAAGATATCATAAATGCTTTTTAACAAAAAAGAATTCCATGTTTCGTTTAAAACACAGGAGACACAGGAGACTTGAATACCAGAAGCACAGAAAGTAAGGCAAGAGATCCGAGGCAAGGAGTAGAAGGAGACTGACGAGAGGTCAGCAGGTGTCCCGGGGTTTGCAGGGTGAACTGCGAGGAGAGGAACAGACTGGAAGGTAAGCAGAAGCTAGAACACAATCCTCAAGCAGTGAGCAACAGTCTTGAGGATTAAATAATTAAAACAGGAAATAAGATGCAATCAGCTCGACACATCCGCACCATCTTGACTGAGGGCAAACATAAGGCAAGAACACTAGTAGGTTATGCTTCCCAGGTGTAATTGCGGCACGCATTTATCGCTGTATTTCGCCTTTAATACGGAGACGAGATGAGCCCGCAAAATTACGAGTAAACCTATAGTCTCTCTATAGTGAACTATGGAGTTATGCCTCCTCGTTCCCCCTGCCATACAATACGATCGTAATGTACTCGCGCGGCAAATATAAAAAGCGATATGTCACATTCTAAAAATTACACTTGAGAAATGCATGTCTAATGGGTTCCAACAAGGCTGCCCCACTCCTGAAACACATGAAGATATTGTGGCGCGTACTGATCTACGCGCCGCAATACATCGTGTGAACAAACCCTTAGGCAAGCTCCAATGTATAAATGCAGAGAGATTCCTGAAGATGTGCAAAAATGACTTGTGGTCAACTTGTAGGGGTAGTCCCTGCAATCTAGGAGTCAACAGAGTGTAAGAGATTATCAGGGTCGACAGAGAAGAATCAACTGGGAAGACAGGAAGAAGGAGTCAGACAGAAATAACCTCAGCAAGAGAGAAAGACGTGAGGGTGGCAGCTAAACGGGGACCTCCTTACTATAAGCACAGCTATTTTTACCATTTAATTTCTTTATTGCAGCCTAAACTGGAATTGTACCCATCTGGAACCCAAGGACACATGGACACATTGTGTACATAGAGAAGAAGACTCCCATCCCACAGGCTTGCAACCGCCAAACATGTCAGCGGTATCAAAACAGCAAATGAACCTCGGTAAGACATGTAAATAAGCAAAGTGTGGCAAAACTGTTCAACCATCTAACCATTCAGCTGTTTGAAGCTGTGTTGCCAAAGCGGTCCTTTGCCAGACATCAGCAGGAGGAGGAAACCCTGTCACATTACACAAATGGCCTCCACAAGTTGATAGCGATGGTACAGAGGAAAGAAGCAGCCCTGATCTCTTTCACCAATGTGTAGATGCTGCTGAGAGACCAGTTTTTGTTAAGCCTGAGGAGTAAGCCACTAAAGAGAACCCTGTGTCATGGGATCAAGCTGGACCCTCTACTGACCCTTAACCAGGTACTGAAAGAAGCCATAACCTTAGAGAAGGTAGAAGTTCCAGCAATACAGTTAGCACCGTAGCCCACCAGATAGTAGAGACTAACCTTTGAGTACCGGTTTCATTTACTGGAAGAAGCACTCTACTGGGTGAAGGAGAGTCTGCTTAGGCAATCAGAGCAGCAGATGACCACCATTTCAAACCTGGCTAGTCTAGAACCAGTACCAGATTGTTTTCAGCCAGGAAACCCTCCAAGGGCTGGGAGTGCGCCAGAGTGCTAGATACTAATTTTAAGTAGAAGAAATGGATCTTCAGTGATAAAAGGTAATCTTTTTAAATAGGAAGGGGACAGAGAATGGGTCCTCCACAACCTTATGTGTTACAAGTCTACAAAAGACTCTTGTTCATGGCTGAACCACCACTGTCAGTTGTCTCATTAAAAACTAAAAGAGCCCATTCATATGCAAAAGTGACATCACATGTACAAGACAAAAGAAAAGGGAGAGGGAAGAAACCAGGGAGGAAGAGGAAAAGAAAAATAAGTGAAAAAAACAAAAAACACATTTTTTTTTCTGTGTCTCAATATACTTAAAGGGGTTTTGCCATGAAGTAAAATTGACGTGGGAAGTTTGCAAAGTTAATAATAAACATTTTCATTATTCATCAATATTAACAATTCTGTAAAATTTTTGTTTAAGCTGCTCCTTTAGTGATCCATTGTTTACAGCTCATTTCCAGGGGATACGACCAGGGCTGAAATCTCCTCAGTCCTGGCTGCACATGCTCAGACATCACTTCTCCTCTCAGGCAGCTACTGAGTGTTTAAAACCCCAGGTGCTGTCATTTTACTCCCGACCCTGTGCTCTTAGTAATTAGTCAAACAGTGCAAATAAATAAAAAAGAAACCTCGATGAGGTCTGTGCATTGCTAAAGATAAAAAAAAAACAGGTTTAGTTCCTGCAGAGATTTGAACCGAGGACCCATGTGCTGTGAGGCAAAAACTTCATCTGTGAGCTACATTGTAGCTACTCACAGCACTATACATAAACAGACCTTTCTTTTACTAGAGAGAGGAAAGTCCTGGTGATGTCACCCTGCTGGGTCACATGATTTGCAATTCAAACAAATCACACACGCCCCCTTCTGAGCACAGAGCTGAAGAGCTGGATGCAGGAGGTATGAAATGAGATCGTGGCAAAACCCCTTTAATGTCACTGCCTCTTTGTGGCAATTTAACCCTCTCTATGCCAAAAAACGGAAGGTCTGTAAACCATCTTCATATTTCTCCACAAATGGCCACATGTATGAAAACTGTTTAGGTCTAAAACTCACTTTTTTGCCCATAGTAACCTATGGGCACCAAAGTGAGTTTTAGACCTAAATAGTTTTCAAACATATGGCCCAAAATGTTTAGTGGCCCCTGATACCTGTGTCATTTTCCTAATTTTAATACCTCCAATATGCTCTGCTATTCTACTTTTCAGTTTACGAATTGTGCAACCAATATGATATTGGTTACAGGCAGTGCAGTAAACAGCATATATTATATTAGTGGTATCACAATTCATAAAACCTCTTATAGGATACACTTTATTATTGAATTTATTAATAACATTTTTCTTTTTTTTTTTTGTTAAATCGCAAACATTGCATCTTGTCCCTCCACATTTAAAGAAACCCTGCTGTGACAGCCACACTTTTTTTATTACTTGCCACATTTGAAGAAGAACTGCTGGGAGATAAAATATTCGCTAATGTTTTGTTTTTTCTCGCTACACAATTGACTTTTTCTTCTGTAATAGCAGGCAGTTTTTCATCTTGCCATAATATTGGCAAATTTTTATACAATTTGGGCGACATTTCCCAACACGCCAACGCCAGTTTTTTGGTCTACAGTATATTGCGCTAAAACCTCTTTTGACACCATATTTTGGATGTAAATTAACTGTCGTACACCAAAACTAGGCGCAATATACGCCGGGAACAACACATTGTAATGTGCCTAAAAATGAATTGTTGTGCGCCTCCATAACGAAATGCGCCTATTGAGGCACATAGCACATCATTACAAGTGTATATGTGTTAGGTGCATAGTGCATCATTACAAGTGTATATGAGTTAGGGGCATAGCACATCATTACTAGTGTTGAGCGATTATTATCGACAAAGTTGAAATCGGCACAGTTTTTATGGTGATCGGATTTTTTAGATCATGCGATAATTTAGGTTAAAATCTGTGCATCATCTATTAAGATCGCGCCATTTTCGGCGCTTCCTGTAATTTTGGCGGCCAGCAAATCAGCTTACAGAATAGAGCAGGGTGAGATGTGTGTGCGACGTTATGACTGGGATGTGTATGGTTGCGATTGGCTGGAAAAATCACATGACCTCGTTTTACATAGAACAGCGTTTCCTGTTCAGCCTCAGTGTCTCTCAGCGTCTCAGAGCAGATGGACCTGCGCTCTGCTTGTGTCCAAACAGCTCAGCGAAATTATTCTATTTCTTCACAGAGAAACCTCTACTATTAGCTGTGATCCTTACAATTTAGTTAGATTAGAGATTGGAAGATTTTATATAGTTAGCTAGAGAATTTTAAAGGCGCATCTACCCCTGTAAAGTCACGGGGGTGAACGGAGGGGGGGCCACCGCGGGCGAACACAGTCAAGCTCTATAAAGAATACTGGATAATGTTCACCAAGACTGAGTGTAGACATTGCACTGCAATAGCTTTGTTATTAACAGTTTTCTATTGAAATATTTCCTGGATATTGGGCAGCCTGAACTTATAGGATACACATCTTTTCTAGTAACTGCAGGTCTCTTTGTTAGGTGCAAAACTCCACTTTTATTATCAGTATACATTTCAGATAGATGTTCATTTTCAATTTTGCCCATTACACTTTTTTTGATATATCCACCTTGCAGTTATATTTGAATCCAGCAATTTTGTTTTGATTTGAGGATTTGAGAATAGCTGTGATTTGCCGTCTTTTAATAAGAGACTTTCCAAAACTCTTCCATACCTTCTCAAATTTTTATATTTCTGAACATGGAGCGAAATTCATGTGGTAAGCGAGCAAAGAGGGGGGTAGGACATGGAGGTAGAGGTACGAGAGAAGGTGCTCCTTCCAGTGCTGGCGACAACACGCATGGAAGCCATCCCAAAGCCAAAAGCCTGAATGTCGGCATTGCCAGGCTTTTGGCCTTGGAAATGTTGCCTTTCCGTCTGGTGGACACAGGTGGGTTCCGCCACGTCATGGCCCTTGCCTGCCCCCAATACCAGATGCCGAGCAGGCATTTCTTTCAACGTGATCTCAGATCGGGCAGTCCTATACTATCTTTTACCTCTCAATAGAGCCAATTGCAGGCCTCTAAATTTGGGTAAAGCCAAAACCCCCCATTTTTTACAGGGGAGAAAAAAAATTAAAAAAACCGGGCCTGCAAGCTGGATTTTTTTATTGACAGCCCTGTGAGAGTGGGGGGGGTGCAAAAAAGCCAAAAGGGAGGCCCCCCTTCCCCCCATATAGGTTAAAATAAAATATACAAAAATAAAACCGTATGGTTCTGCACAAAAAACAAAATTTAAAGGCGCGTTGTCTGATCTGGCCCAAAAAGCCCATCTGACACCGACACTTGGATTTGTAAGCAGGGCCCCAAGGCCCGCTTATCTCTGTGACAGTAAAGGGGTTGGGGGTGGGTGGTTGTCTTGGGGGGGGATGGGGGCTCTCGGGCCTGGGCGCACGCTTTTCCCAAAACCGCAGGGATGGTGCAGGGTTTTTTTTTTTTTCCCCCCAAGGTCATTTGGTGGCATCCGTGCCCAGAAAAACCCCAAGGCGGGGTTTTGAAATTAATCTGTCTTGGGGGCCCGTCCAACACAGGTCAGGAGTTTGTGGACGGTCAAAGGAAACGAGGACCGAGCGCTGGTGGGTGCCAAGAACTTTGTCCCAGGAAAGGTGGTTTTCGTTAAACGGGAAAAATCTGCTGGCCCCCCCTTAAGATGGGGTAGGCGGGGAGCACACCCCTTGCCTGGCACATGTCATAAACCTTGTCGCCCAAAAATTTCAAAAGAGTTCCCGGGGTCTGGACTGCCTGCTGAGAAAGGCTCGAAGTCTAAGTTCGCAAATTCCGCCATTGCACCCTGCTTCGTCCCCTCTGGCGTGTTGCAGCGTCAGCCGGGCCCCCCGTCAACCCTCTCATTGTTGACGTGGCAAAAACGCTGGGTTTTTCCCCCCTCCACATGTCCAGCGATTGTGGCAGCAGCGCAATGCCATTACGCAGTACGAAGTGAACCCTGGGGCCAAAAAGCAGCGGTGCGGCCCCCGGGGTGTTGAGCCACCCAGAGGGGGAGGCAGGTTTAAGACTTCACCCCTCCTTGCCAAGGGTTTTAAGAAGCCACCAAAAAGGTGTGCGGGGAATGCCCCAGTCAGCATGAGCATTTTGGGGGGGGTGAATTTTTTTTAAATTCTGGAACGATCGTTGGACACCCTGAAAAAAACAGGTCCCGCCAGCGACCCGGGGGAGGAGAAAGGACACAAATGCGGACCGGAGCCTTTCTCTCCATCAAACACAAGGCCCCGGGCAGTTTCACAATTTCATCGGTTTAAATTTGGGCCCGTGGTTCGGGGGCCGAGCTAGTGCCAGGTGGCGCATCGCTCTCAGGGTTTCATCCTCTCAGGCAAGTCAGGGCAGTGTTTAAGCTGGGGCCGGAGGGAGCGGGGAGGAGGAGGAGGAGGAGGTATTTTCTAGACACGGAGTTACCCACGTCCCCCCCCTTGGAAAAAAGGGTTTGGGGCGGGAATTTTAGATGGAGGGGGAAGTTTAGAAGATCAGTTTGCTGTGCCCCTCGACCCCGAGGCTTGGGGAAAAAAAGGCGCCCCCTTCACATGAGTGCTTGAATTTTCCATTTCCTCCCAAAATGATCCTCGCAATTTTAAAGGGCCCTCAAAATGAACAAAAGTTACTGGGTGGCCCCCCCCTCCTGGCTTTCCCGGGACAAAAAAAAAACTCAGCCAAATTTCCTTCCCCCCACCCAAAAAAGAGATTAAAAAGCGGAAATGGGGGCCTTGCTGATTGACCCAACTGGAGCCATCTGTTGCGTCTGCTTCACGTTCCCCAAATGTCACGGTGGAACAACATCGGGCCCACTGACAGATTTGAGTGCCAAGTAGGCTACCCGGCAGCGCAGGAAAGGTGGCAGAAGCCTAATGGATGCCTTTGGCAATCTTTTTTTACCCCCCTCCCAAAACGCTGAAATGCGGGGCCCACACACCCAACACACGAGATCAGTTAAGATCATGGTGCACGACTATCTGCGTCTAAAACCCCAAATGTTTTTGTATGTGTTCCGGCCCCAATTTGACTTCTGGGTTTTCCAAAAAAAGGGACGAAGGGCCCGAGCTGGCTCGTCACGCCATAGATTTGTTTGTCCTGCCCAGCAGCCGCGTCTTACCCTAAAGGGGAAACCTTAAGCACAGTGGAGGAGTATTACGCAAACGCATCGGCTTTCCCCAGTTTAATGGGATCGTTTGACTTTCATAAAGATGAATCGGGCATGGATCTCTGATGTTTTTGGTGGCCCAATTCCCGGGTACGATTAGTTCCCCGGTTATTTTCCCCTTTTCCTCTTCAAACAAAAATTGGCCCTTTTTAAAAATTTTTTTTTTTAAAATTTTGATCATTTCTTACTGCAAATTTTTTTTCTCTTTTCCCAACAGTTCTTTTTGGCGGGTTTTTTGCTTTTGAGAAAAATTTTAAAAAGACAGGGGGGTTTTCCATAACAAACAAATTCCATTTACTCACTTTATCTTTAGAATTTTTCGCATTGCAAGGTTTTGGGGTATGTTCTGTGGATACAGCTAAAAATTAGGGCCCTTTTTCAATTTTTGGGGGCTTTTGCTTTGAAATGCAACTTTACAGGTCATTTTAAAAAATTTTGTTTCTAACGGGAATTTGTTCTTCCAATTGTCCAAGTGGCCCAAGGGTTGCTTTAAATTTTTGGGGGCATTTTTGCTTTGAAATGCAGCTAACTACGGGTCCATTAAAAAAAAAATGTTTTTTTTAAACAGACATTTGTTTTCACTTTTTGTCAAGAGTGGCTCAGGGGATGGTGCTGTAGAAACAGGATTGGTGGAAAATGTTAATGGACTTATTGCAAAAGATTGTTTTTGCAAATCTTTAAATGCTATCAATCCCTGTTTGAGAAACCCATTTAATACAATTAAAAAAAGAGAAACAAAGCATGGGGGGTTCCTCCTTTTTTAAAAAAGTTTTTCTAAAATTTAAATACTAAAAAACGTGATGTAAAAAATAGCTGTTAAAAAAAAATTCTCTGAATTTAAAAGGGGGTAAAGGAAAAAATTGACCCGATGTAGGTTATTCAGGGACATTTGGGTTTTGGGGCCGGACAGAGAACAAAAACAGAGCCCAAATTTCCTCCGCACGTTTAGTAAAATAAGAAAAAGAATCCAAGAAAAAGGGGCCCCGGGGGGAAAAGGGGGTGTTAAAACCCCAGTATTCAAGTGAAGCTTATTGGTCCCCCACTTTACGGGGGGCAAGCGCTACCCAGGACAGGGGGCGTATTTGTCCCGTGAAACTAAAAGGTGGTTGAAAGACTCCTTTTTTTTGGGCATTTTTTTAAATTGGGGTCATGCAGGTTTGGGGTTTCTGTGGCCCGGGGCAGGTTAGTCAATATCCGTGAACTAAATGGGGGTTGGGAAAAAATCCTTTTTCCGGGACTTTTGAATCTGGGGGGCAGACGGGTTTAATGGTATTCTGCGGACGGAAGATATAGTCAAGTCCGGTGAAAAATAAAAGGTGGTTTAAAAACCCTTTTCCGGAAATTTTGAATCTGTGGGTCGACAGGGTTTAAGGTTATTCTGAGTACAGGAAGTTAGTCAAGTCCAGTGAAATAAAAAAGGTGGTTTAAAGACTCTTTTTCGGACTTTTAAACTGGGGCTGAGGTTTGGGGCTCATGCGTGGCCCCGGGGACATTTGTCAATGTCCCGTGAAAAATAAAAATGGTGGTTGAAAGATCCTTTTTGACACTTTGAAATTTTGGGGGGCAGAAGGTTTAATGGCATTCTGCGGTACAGGCAGATTAGTCAAGTCCCGTTCCAAAAATGGTGGTTGAAAAATCCTTTTTTCTGGCACTTTTTAACGGGGGTCATGAGTTTGGGGTCATGCGTGGCCCGGCTGTTGTAAGTCCGTTCAATAAAAAAGGTGGTTTAAAGACTCCCTTTTTTCCGGACTTTTAAATTGGGGGTCATGCGGTTTGGGGTCATGGCGTTCCAGGACAGGGATATTCAATGTCCAGTTCAAGTAGTGATGGTTCAAATATCTGCCCTTTTGGCACTTTTTAAATTTTGGGTGTGAGGTTTAAGGGAGGTGTGGGACAAGCAGGGGTAGTGAATGTTGTGTGGTTTTTTTTCGGGTTTTAAATAAATGTGTTGCCTAAATGTAGCCGTACCTTTTACTGTTGTGGATGTTTTTTCCCGTTTCCAGCCCCGTTGGGTGTATAAAAGAAGGTGTTGTTCCTCTCCATAGCTTTAAAGGTCTGCCCCTAATCGACTGCTATTCAACTATTGGTCGATGATGGTCGACTATCGACCATCGCCCCCATGTCGTGGCCAACGCAATCGCTCAACATAATCATTACAAGTGTATTGTGTTAGGTGATTTCCATTTTACAAGTGTTATGGTTAGGGGCATAGACATCATTACAAGTGTAATGTGTTGGCGCATTTCCAAATTTTAAAGTATATGTTTGTGCATTTTTTATACTTGTAAAGATAAGTATGCACACCGTCGCGATGTCTCTCATAGGGGCATTTAAAAACGCTTCTAATGATATGCTATGTGCCGTGATTTTCGTAATCGCGGACAAAACATTTATTGGTAGAGTATGTAAAGCCCCTTATCGAGGCAATCGCGTCGGAAGCGCTAGTTTCATTACAAGTATATGGAATGCACCCAACACATACTTGTAATATGCCTAACACATTTCCTTGTAATGATGTGCTTGGGCTCAACAGCCCCATTTCATTTTTGGGGGGCGCACAGGGGATTATTTTTAGGCGCATTAGTTTACTATGCAAGAATACTGCGCCAGATTTTTGATAGGGCCCCCGGGCTTTTTTGGCGCATTTACACTTATTTAATGCACCTAAAAACAGACGTAGCACCGCCAATTTCCGAACATCTTACCTCACGTTTTAAATTTTTTTAAAATCTCTACTATATGTGGTAGAGAAAACTACGCCTATTTCTCTCTCCCTTTCTATTTTAGTTTTTTTTCATAATTCTGCCTGTGTTTTTAATTTGAATTTATTTGCTGTTCTTGTTTAAATCCATTTTGGGATATCCCTTGCC
>JAODAL010022838.1:0-63884 GCA_025379985.1 Phyllomedusa bahiana | reverse complement strand
GCCCCCAGGGAGATTATTTTTGGGGGCCCCACCAGTGAAGCAAATTTCTTGGGGGCCACCAGTGAAGCTTATTTCTTGGGGCCACCAGGAGCTTTATTTTTTGGGGCCCCCCAGGGGAGTGTTCTTTGGCCCCAGTGGAGTGATTCTTGGTCCACCAGTGGAGAGATTCTTGGATCCCCAACAGTAGAAGTTGATTCTGGGGCCCACCAGTGGAGTTGATTCTTGGGAACACCAGTGGAGTTGATTCTTGTGGGCCATCAGTGGTTGATTCTTGGGGCCCACTAGTTGAGCTGATTCTTGGGGCCCACCTATTGGAGTTGATTCTTTGCATCCACCAGTGGAGTTGATTCTTGCACCCCACCAGTGGAGTTGATTCTTGGGACCCAAACCAGTGGAGTTGATTCTTGGCACCCCACCAGTGGAGTTGATTCTTGGGGCCCAACAGTGGAGTTTATTCTTGGGGCCACCAGTGCAGTTGATTCTTGGCACCCACCAGTGGAGTTGATTCTTGAGGCCCACCATTGGAGTTGATTCTTGGGGCCCACCATTGGAGTTGATTCTTGGGGCCCACAATTGGAGCTGATTCTTGTGACCCACAATTGGAGTTGATTCTTTGCATCCACCAGTGGAGTTGATTCTTGGCACCCACCAGTGGAGATGATTCTTGGGGCCACCAGTGGAGTTGATTCTTGAGGCCCACCAGTGGAGTTGATTCTTGGGGCCCGCCATTGGAGTTGATTCTTGGGGCCCACCATTGGAGCTGATTCTTGTGACCCACTAGTGGAGTTGATTCTTGGGGCCACCATTGCAGCTAATTCTTGGGGCCACCATTGGAGTTGATTCTTGGGATCCACCAGTAGATTTGAGTCTTGGGGCCACCAGTGGAGTTGATTCTTGTGACCCACTAGTGGATTTGATTCTTGGGGCCACCATTGGAGCTAATTCTTGGGGCCACCAGTGGAGTTGATTCTTGGCATCCACCAGTAGAGTTGAGTCTTGGTGCCCCACCAGCGGAGTTTATTCTTAGGGGAGCATGTATGTAAACGGTCTAGTCCTATGCCTTTTTTTTGTTGCTCATAGCAACTAATCAGTGCGCCCCTTTTCTTTTTTCAGAGCACTAAATAAAATGACTGGTTGCTTTGGGAATCAAAGAACGTCTTAGACCTAGACCGTTTTCATACATGAAGCCTGTAGGGTCCACCCCATGTGTACTGTGCATGACTCTTTCTTTCTGCCTTCGTCTCTGCCTTTCTCCCTGACCAGTAGCCCAGACCATCTATGCCCAGGACCCCACCAAGCCTAGGGTCCCCACAGGAAATTCCCCTGATCCCCTGTGGGCTCTTCTGTACCTGCCTCCGATATCTGAACAAAGCAGCCTCAATCTTTCTCCTGTCTGGATCCTGTTGGTTACAATGGATCAGGTGTTCACCCCCTGCTCCCTCTTCCTAGAAGTCTATGGTGTCATGGAATGGGGGTCAACTTGTTTCATGATGTTGACGGTCTTCAGATGAATGCCCTCACGCCCATAACTCCTCCACAAGGTCAGACCCTGTGTTCAGTCTCCTCAGCGTCTTCTTCATGCTCTTTGTGATTTGTCCATTCCCCGCTCTTTTATTTTTTTCTCCCTTTTTTTCTCTCCATTTTTAAAATGGTTTCGGGGTGGTCTTCTCAAGGTTTGTCCAGAAGTTGCCTTCCTGTTCCTTAGTGTCCTGCCCCACGTGGGGTGTTTGGCTATTTAGGTCACAGATTGCTTGTTTTTTTTTACATTACATTGTTTTAAATATTTTGATACTGTTACATCTGACTTCCTTATTCTAATTAGAGATAAATGAATTAATGCAGCGCTTAATGAAACGCCCTTTTAAGGTTTTCCTATAATTTAGTCATCTCCCACGTGTAGATGTAACAGCACGAGGCTCTCCCGGAAAGAGCCCCCCCCCCAAAAATTTCCCCGCAGGTAAAACCCAAAACCCTTTCCCCTTTAGCAGAAAGGAAGTACCCAAAAATCTATGCCATGAACTTTAGTGAACCATCCCGGGCAATAAGCAAGAAGAGCACTGGAACCCACATGTGCCCGGAAAACCCCCGGGGGGAAAAGACTGCCGTTTCCCAAGCCCCCTTCCCCAATGCCCCATGCTGAAAGGTCCCTTCAGGAAATATAACAATTCAATTTTTTTGAAAAATTAGGGTTTTCTCTGGAAACACCTCTCAGGGTTTTTGGTTTGGTTCAGTAAATGCAAGGAAGCTATAAAGCAATGCACTGTATAAAAGTATAAAAAAAAGCTTTCCTGACAAGGTATCAAACCCCCCTTTCCAATTCCAAGTGGTTACTGTGGAAAAAAGTGTTCAATTCCTTTTAGTCCTTAAAGGGGTTTCTCATACAGGGATTGTGCTTTTTATGTTGGGATCTTTTAAAAAAAAAGTCACTTTGCAATATGTGTCCCTTTTCAGTGCTACCTATTCCAGATATACCCCCTTGTATGGGCTGCATCACTCCCCCCAGGGCCTATATCTACAACCCGTTCAATCTCTCCCATAAAACTGCCACACTGGTTTCTATTGCTACAGACCTGTTCATCTCTCCGATAGGTGCCAAAAACTGGGGTTTGCTCAGACCTGTTCAAAACTTTCTGAAGGCTTCCCCGCACGGTCCTATAGCTACAACCTGTTTAACTCTCCCCCTGGCGAGCATGGTTCTATAGTCAGACCTGGTTCTACTGCCAACACGCCCCTGAATTCAATGAAACCCAAGAAAAAAAAGGACAAATCAATTAGTGAACAACCCCTTAAATGTGGTTTTCTCATTTGGGTTGTTCAAGAGCCATTTCCCCTTACTTTTAGGTACCCCTTCCGTTTAGAACTAGGGGGGGGGTTTAAAAAAATCAGGTTTCCCCCTTCTGTACTGGATTGGGTGGTTTTTATGGCTTCAGCCCCCCACTTCCTGTTCAGGCTGTGGGGTTTTTATAGCTTCAGCCCACTTCTTTCAGGCTGGGGTTTTAAAGCTTTAGGGTCCCACTTCCTGTTAGGCTGTGATCTACTCTACAGTTTTTTGGCTCCCACTTTTTTGTTCAGGCTGTGGCCAGTTCTACAGCCAGGCTTCCCCTTCCCGTTTAGGGTTGGGTTTCTCTAGCTTCAGACTCCTCTTTCTGTTCAGGTTGTGGGCACTTCTACAAATTCATGGACTCCCTCCTCCTGTTTAGGCCTGTGGGCTCAGTTATATTATTTTCACGGACTACTTATTCCCTGTTCAGGCAGTAGGTGGTTCTATAGCCTTCCCCCCAGAACTCCCACACTCTTATAATCTATGTGTGGTTTTATAGCATCTGACATTTCAGCTCTGCTATTCCTACCTGAACCTGTTGGGGGGAGAATGGTGATGGAGAGGTCAATAGCAGGCGAGACGGCCTACAGGTTTCTAAAGGGTTAAAAGTTTGTCAGTAAGAAAAATAAACCACAGCTTTCCTGTGTTGCTGCGGAAAAAACCACAGCAGGGAGTGAAAATCACCATCCTGGCCATGCTAGAGCAGAGAGGAGATAAGACACAGCAGGAGTTGACATCACCCATCCTGACCATGATAGAGCAGAGGAGGAGAAAAGACCACAGCAGGGGAGTGACATCACCATCCCGTCCAATGCTAGAGCAGAGAGAAGAATAATACACCGCATGGGAGTGTACATCCACAATTACTGACCACTGCTAGAGCAGAGAGGAGATAAGACACGAGCAGGGAGTGGATCTTCACCTTCCTGTCACTGCTAGAGCAGAGAGGACGATGATAAGACACAGCAGCGGCAGTGACATCACAATCCCGACACTGCTGGAGCAAGAGAGGAGATAAGAACACAGCCAGGGACGTGTTCCACCATCTGACCACTGCTAGAGCAGAGAGGAGATAAGACACCCGCAGGGAGTACGTGACATCACCCAATCCGACAACCCTGCTAGAGCAGACAGAGAGGAGATAAGACACGCCCCCCCCAGGGAGCGCAGTGACATCAACCATCCTACTCACTGCTGGAGCAGAGGAGGAGTTAAGACCACAAGCAGGAAGTGACCGTCACCATCCCCTGACCACCTGTAGAGAGCGAGGTGATAAGACACAGCAGGGGAAAGTGAAATCACCCTTCCTGACCATGCTAGAGCACGAGAGGAGATAAGACACAGCCAGGGAGTGACATCACAATCCCGACCACTGCTGGAGCAGAGGAGGAATATAAGACACAGCAGGGAGTGATATCACCATCCTGACCCACTGCTAGGTGCAGCAGAGGAGATAAGACTCAGCAGGGAGTGACACCACCATCCCTGAACCACTGCTGGAGCAGAGAGAGGAGATAAGACACAGCAGGCAGTGACACTCACCCATCCTGACCACTGCGAGTGGAGAGAACAGGAGATAAGATTACAGCAGGGCAGTGACATCACCATCCTGGCCACTGCTAGAGCAAGAGAGGAGATAAGACACAGAGGGGGTGGGCCATCACCATCCTGACAACTGCTAGAGGAGAGAGGAGATAAGACACAGCAGGGAGTGACATCACACATCCTGACCACTGCTGAGGAGACCGAGAGGAGTAAGGACACAGGCAGGGAGTGAACATCACCATCCTGACCACTGCTAGCACAGAGAGGAGATAAGTCACAGCAGGGAGTGACATCACCATCCTGACCACTGTTAGAGGCAGGACGAGAGGAGATTAAGAACACAGCAGGGGGGTGTCAGCACCATCCGTAATTGCTAGAGCATGTGAGGAGAAAGACACCTGCAGAGGAGTGACAGCACATCCCGCACCACTGCTAGAGCAGAGAGAGGATATAAGACACAAGCAGCAAGTGAAATCACAATACCTGACCTCTGCCTAGAAGCTGACGAGGAGATAAGACCACTGAAGGGGAGTTGACATCACCATCCTGATCACTGCTAGAGGAGGGAGGAGATAAGACACAGCAAGGGAGTGACTGCACCCATCCATTGGGAACAACTGCTACGAGGAAAGAGAGAGATATGACACAGCGGGAGTGACATCACCATTCCGATTCACTGCTAAGCAGAGAGGAGATAAGACATAGCAGAGAGTGACATCACCCATCACGACCCACTGCTAGAGGAGACGAGGAGATAAGACAGCAGGGAGTGATGTCACCATCCTGACCACCTGCTAGAGGAGCAGAGGAGATAAGACACAGTAGGAGCTGACATCACCATCCTGACCACTTGCCGTAGAGCAGAGAGAGGAGATAAGACACAGCAGGGAGTGTACGTCACCATCCTGACCACTGCAAGAGGAGAGAGGAGTTAAGACACAGGCAGGAGTGACCACCACCATCCTAACCTCTGCCTAGAGCACAAGAGGATGATAAGACACTGCAGGAGTGGACATCACAATCCTGCAAAATGCTAGAGCAGGAGAGGAGATAGACACAGCGAGGAAGTGTCATCACCATCCCGACACTGTAGAGGAGAGAGAGGAGATAAGAACACAGTCAAGGGGGTGGACATCCACCATCCTGACCACTGCATAGAGGAGAGAGGGAGATAAGACACAGCTCGGAGTGACATCAACATCCTGACCATTGCTAGAGCAGAGAGGAGATAAGGACACTGCACGGGACGTGACATCACTATCCCTGACCCATTGCTTAGAGCAGAGAGGAGATAAGGACAAGCAGGGAGTGAACATCACATCCTGCCCATTTGCTAGAGCAGAGAGGGAGATAAGAACACGCAGGGAGTGCACATCCCTATCCCGACCACTGCTAGTAAGCCAGTGAGGAGAGTAAGACACAACAGGGCGTGACATCACCATCCCGACCATTGCTAGAGCTGGGAGGAGATATGGACACAGCAGGGAGTGACATCACCCATTGACCACTGAATAGAGGCAGAGAGGAGATAAGGACCAGCAGGGAAGTGGACAATCACCATCCTGAACTGCATAGCGCAGAGAGGAGAAAGACACCCGCAGAGAGTGACAACACATCCTAGACCATGCTAGAGAGTGAGGAGATAAGAAACAGCAGAGAGTGACAACACCATCCGCACCACTTGCTAGAGCACGACGAGGAGGATAAGACACAGCAGAGAGTGGACAAACACCATCCTGACCATGCTGGAGGGAGAGAGGGGAAATAAAGACTCACGAGGGAGTGATAATCACATCCCTGACCTACTGGCTAGAGAGATGAGAGGGGTACGACACAGCAGGGAGTGACATCACCATCCCGACCACTGCTAGAGGAGAGGAGGATATAAACACAGCAGACAGTGACATCACCATACCTGAACATCTGTAGAGGAGAGAGGAGATAAGACACGCAGAGGCCAGATGACCACTCCATCCTGAGCACTGCTAGAGCAGAGAGGAGAATAAGGACACAGCGGGGAGTGACATCACCATTCATGACCATTGCTTAGAGCAGAGAGGAGATAAAGAAACAGCAGCGAGGTGACATCACAATCACAGACCACTGCTAGAGGAGTGAGGAGAATAAGACACAGCAGCGAAGTGACATCACCCATCACCGACCACATGTGGCAGCAGAGAGGAGACTAAGACACAGAGGAAGTGACAATCACAATCCTGTCCACTGCTAGTGGAGAGAAATAAAGGAGATAAGACTACAGCAGAAGTGACATCACCATCCTGACCAATGCTAGTGGAGGAAGAAAGGAGATAAGATACAGCAGTGGTTGGGGTGACATCACCATCTGGTCCACTGCTAGAGCCAGAGGAGGAGATATGACACCAGCAGGGTGGTGACATCACCATCCTGGACCACTGCTAGAGGAGAGAGGAGATAAGACACAGCAGGGCCCGCAGTGACATCACAATCTGACCATGCTAGAGGAGAGATAGGAGAAAGGGAACAGCAGGGAGTGAAATCCCATCCTGCACCCACTGCTAGAGCAAGAGAAGGAGATACTGAACACAGCAGGGAGTGAATCACCTCCTGACCACTGATAGATGAGAGTAGAGGAAGATAGACACAGCAGGGGCGTGACATCCACCTTCCCGACCACTGCTTAGAGCAGAGAGGAGGTAAGACACTGCAGGGAGTGACTAAGGAGGGGGGGGGGCCCCCCTACCATCCCGCCCTCTGCTAGAGCAGAGAGAGGAGATAAGGGGACACAGCCAGGAAGTGGACATCACCATCAATGACACTGCTAGAAGCTGAGAGGACGATAAGACACAGCAAGGAGTGACCATCCACCATACTGACCACTGCTAGAGGAGAGAGGAGTAAGACACAGCAGGGAGTGACAAGCACCATCCTGACCACTGTAGATGGAACAGAGGAGAATAAGACACAGCGGGGAGTGACTCACCATCCGATCATGATAGAGCAGAGAGAGGAGATAAGAACAGCAGGGTAGTGACATCACCATCCGGGAACCACTGCTAGAGGAGAGAGTGGGAGATAAGACCACAGACAGGTGAGTGATGTTGTACCATTCCTGACCACTTGCTTAGAGGAGCAAGAGAGGAGATAAGACACAGTAGGGATGTGACATCACCATCATGACCACTGCTAGAGCAGAGAGGAGATAAGACACAGCAGGGAGTGACGTCACCATCATGACCACTGCTAGAGGAAGATGAGGAGATAAAGACACAGCAAGGGAGCTGTGACTACCACCATCTAACCACTGCTAGAGCACAGAAGGAGATAAGACACAGGCTGGGAAAGTGACATCACATCCTGACCACTGCTAGAGCAGAGAGGAGATAAAGACACAGCAGGGACAAGTGACATCACCATCCCGACCATGGACCTTAGAGGTGAGAGAGGAGATAAGACACCAGCGGGCTCGGTCGACATAACCATCCTGACCACTGCTAGAGGAGAGAGGAGGAGATACGAACAGCAGGAGTGACATCACCATCCTGGCCATTGCTGCTAGAGCAGAGAGGAGATTAAGACACCAGCACTGGAAGTGACATCACTATCCTGACCAATGCTAGAGCAGAGAGGAGATAAGACACAGCAGGGAGTGACATCACAATCCTGACCATTGCATAGAGCAGGAGGAGATAAGACACCTGCAGGGAGTGACATCCCTATCCCGACCAGTGATAGAGCAGAGAGGAGATCAAGACACAGCAGCGGGAGTGACATCACCATCCTGACCATTGCTAGAGCTGAGAGGAGATAAGACACACGCAGGGGCAGTGGACATCACAATCTGGACCACTGCTAGGAGCAGAATGAGAGGAGGATAGGACAACAGCAGGGTGTGACCTGCAACATGACCACTGACTAGAGCAGGAGAGGAAGATAGACACAGCAGAGAGTGACCAAACACCATCCCGACCTCTCGCTAGACAGCAAGAGAGAGGGGATAAGACACAGCAGGGAGTGACCACACCATCCCGACCCACTGCTAGAGGGAGAGGATATTAAGACACAGCAGGATTGACTCACCATCCTCGAGCACCTGCTAGAGGAGAGAGGAGATTAGACAAGCAGAGAGTGACATCACATCCCTTGACCTCTGATAGAGCAGAGAGGAGATAAGACACAGCAGGAGAGTGACATCAACATCCTGACCATACTGCTAGGCAGAGGAGAGGCGGATAAGAACATGACAGGGAGTGACATCACCATCCAGACACTGCTAGAGGAGAGAGGATATAAGAAACAGCAGGAAGTGACATCACCATCCTGAGCACTGCTAGAGGACGAAGAGGAGATAAGAACATCAGCAGAGAGTGACATCACATCTGACCTCTGCTCGTGCCCAAGCCAGAGAGGAGATAAGAAACAGCAGGGGACGTGAACATCACCATCCTGACCACTGCTAGAGGAGGAAAGGAGATAAGATACAGCAGGGGAGTGACATCACCTCATCCCGACCAACTGCTAGAGGGGAGACCGAGGAGATCAGACACCAGCGGAGTGACATCACCATCCTGACCACTGCTAGAGGAGAGAGGAGATAAGACACAGCAGGGAGTGACATCACATCCTGACCACTGCTAGAGGAGAGAGGAGATAAGGACACAGCAGGGTAGTGACATAACATCCTGACCATGCTAGGGTGAGAGGAGATATAAGATCAGCAGGGAGTGGACATCCACCATCCTGACCACTGCTAGAGGAGAGAGGTGAGATAAGGCACACAGCAGGGAGTGACATCACCTTCTGACACTGCTATGAGGAGAGAACGGAGATAAGACACAGCTCGGGAGTGACATCACCATCCGGACCAATGCTAGAGCAGAGAGGAGATAAGGACATAGCAGGGAGTGACATCACCATTCCGACCACTTCTTTAGAGGAGAGAGAGGAGATAAGACACAGCAGGGAGTGACATCATCATCTCGACCATGCTAGAGGAGAGAGAGGAGAAAGACACAGCAGGGAGAGGACAATCCCCCCCACCCCCCCCCCCCCCCCCCCCCCCCCCCCCCCCCCCCCCCCCCCCCCCCCCACATCCCTGACAACTCCATGCTAGAAGCAGAGAGGGGGATAAGACACAGCACGGGAGAGTGATCATCACCATTCCGACCCTGCTAGGAGGAGAGAGAGGACGATAAGACACAGCAGGGAGTGGGACATCACCATCCAGACCATTGCTAGACGCAGAGGAGGAGATAAGACACAGCAGGGAGTGACATCACCATCACAAACCACTGCTAGAGGAAGAAGGAGAACTAAGACACGCAGGGGAGTCGACACCAGTTGACATCAAAATTCGACCACTGCTAGAGGAGAGAGAGAAAAGAACAGCAGGGAGTGACTCACCATCCCAACCCACTGCTAGAGGAGAACAGAGGAGAGATTAAGCGACACAGCAGGGGAGTGACATCACCAATTCCGACCACTGAAGCAGGAGAGAGGAGATAAGAAACAGAAGGGAGTGACATCCACCCATGTCGACATAATGATAGAGCAGAGAGGAGCATAAGAAACCCGAAGGGAGTGACATCACCATCCCAACTCTCTGCCAACTAGAGGAGGAGAGAGGAGTAAGACACGAGGGGTGTGACATCTCATCCCAACCACTGCTAGAGGAGATAGAGGAGATATGACACAGCAGGGAGTGACGATCACCATCCCTGACACACTGTAGAGCAGAGAGGGAGATACAGAACAGCAGAGAGTGACAACACCAATTTTTTTCCTGACCACTGCTAGAGGAGAGAGGAGATCAGGACCTACAGCAGGGAGTGAATATCACCATCCTGACCACTGCTAGAGCAAGAGAGCAGGAGTTCTAAGACACAGGCCAGCGGCGGTGACATCACCATTCCAGCCAATGCTTAGAGTGAGAGAGGAGATAAGGACATCAGCAGGGGGAAGTTGACATACAATCCTGACCACTTCTAGAGGACGAGAGAGTAAGACACAGCCCAGAGGTGACTCACCATACCCTGGCCATGCTGGAGCAGAGAGAAGAGAGTTGGTGGAATAAAACCAGGGGAAGCTTGTGTGCATAAGCAGAAAATTAGAACTGCTCTAACTGAAAATAAGCAAAATCAGAACAGCAATGTATTTGGTAATAGTTTATATTTTCCTTTGTTTTTATGTTTTAAACTAATCACTGAGAGAGGAGTAGGCCTTTAAGCCTAACTCAGGACATGGGGGCTGCCTTGTGTCACATTGGTAAAAGCTTTAGTCATAGGGACAGCAAAGAGTCCATTTGGTTTCATTGATAGCCCAGGCCATGGGGTCTCTCGATAATCTTTTTGTTTTTGCTATTCACTCCTAGCCATGAGTTATGATTTCAGGATAATTAGGTTCTAGCTACTGTGTTTTTTAGATTTGCATTTTTCTCTCTGAAAACCTTCAATTTTTTGCAGCTCTCAGATTATAGTGAATAATAATAACTATTATAGTAATAATAACACTAATAATAATCTATAGGATGGATGTACATCTGTGTCAGAAGCTCCTATGGATCCTTCATCGCAGAGTTGTGACCGAATCCATTTACCGACCGACACACAACACGCCAGGTCGCCCCCCTGGACTACACTGGGGTCCATCAGATTTTTCGCCATGGTGTCCGTTGTCCTGATAGAACTTGCAATGGAGGTTCCAAATAATCCGGTGCAGATATGAGTGCATCATTATTCATATGGCCCCAAAATAGCGCCACAAACAAGAGGTCTCAGGGCGCTGATCTTACAATCTATGTGAAGATAAGAAAATGGGGAAAAAAATAAGGTTAGAAGTGACTGGTTTGTACAATGGTGCAGCCGTCTTCCACAAATATGGGGTAGAATACCTAGAAGTGGATGACACTAAGGGCCACATGTATGAAACGGTTTTAGTCTAAAACTCACTTTTTTCCCTATAGAAACCTATAACCAAGAAACCTAGGGGGGGGGGGGGGGGGGGGTGAGTTTTAGACCAAAACCGTTTCATACATGTGGCCCTAAGAGAGGCTGGTGATCTAGTTGAATGTGGGAAAGATCCAGAAGAATCAGCAGAGAATAGCTGCCATGGGATTTCACCATCAGGAGAAAATTTGAAACATTAAAGGGGTTTTCTCATTACATTAAATGGTCTTCAGAATAAGGGGACAGTGAAAACAAACAACTTTGTAATTGGATGTCATTAGCAAAGCTGTCTTGTTTTCACAGTCTTCCTTATCTTCGTTTTCTGTAAACACTGTTCCCCAGTGCTGGTCGGATCCCACCTCCTTTCATTTCATAGGCTGATGGCTCTACTAATTTACATTCTGTCTGGCCCCCCCGGTTGTATTCACGGGAGCGCGCATTCCTGCCTCTCTCACTCAGAATAAGGGGTCGGCAACATTTCACTTTGCACAACCAGCTTCTGCACAGTAACACTGCAGCTGCTTCTACAATCAGAAAACCGCAGAATTGGGCCCGGTGCCTAAGGCTCCTGCGTGTAAACATAGAAACGAGACAGAGCTGTGCTGCTCTGGATGAGTTCACAGAAGACTGGATTCAACTGTAGCAAACCTCCAGCTGTGAGAGGAGAAGAGATCAGTGCTCTGAGTTCATAGAAGAATGAATGCAGGGCTATGAAAACAAACAGCTCTTACAAAATAAGACTGCTTAGGGAGAGGAAGGACACAGTGACATGTGGACTCAGACAGAGAGTGGGGGGGAGAGCATGGATGTGCTATCCCCTCCCACTGATTTCAAACAAACACACTGACTCGGGAGCGAGCACAAACAGTGAAGGGGGGGGGTGATGTCATTCCCCTTCAGTTAAGAAACACCCAGCTGGGAGGGGAAGAAACGCCCCTGGATTTTAGGAAGTGAGAAACTGAAAGTACAAAAAACAGACAAACTGATGAAGCGATAAATCCCTTTTAACTGTTTCACTGGACTATAGAGGTAGCATTTGCTCATTGGCCCTGCAGCCTGAGGGGGCCCAGAAACCCCTCGGCCACATAAGGAGACACCAGCACACGGGGGCTGAAGGGGCCAATTTCACTTTTTGCATTAGGGCCCAGGAGCTTCATGTGACACCATTGGTAAAGCAGTAATGACAGCAGGTTTGATAGAGAACACACATCATGGAGTATGCAACAAGGATCTGGGATAGATCCCGGGAAGACAGGAAAGGGTAAGTATTTTAGTTAGATGAGAGACGGGCTGGACGAGGGGGAGGTACAGGGGTCACTGGTGCGGATACTGGGGCGAGCAGAGGAGAGAAGACTGGAGACTTCTGTTAGGTTAAATGTTGAGAGGAGACTCGAGGAAGCGGTTAAATATTTGATAAAGAGAACCTGTCACCTAGTTTATGCCTCCCTTGCTGAGGGCAGCACATGCCAGAAAAGAGTCATATAAAGAGTCCGTTTTTTTCAAACCCCGCCCACCTGAGGCTAGCCTCGCCCACCTCAACTGATAACCCTATTACTTTGAATAGGCAGAAACATGTGAATAACTGCCAGGTGGGCGGGGCTAGCCTTTGGTGGGCGGAGCTAACACCTGCTCATGAATAAGATTAGAGCATTAAATGCTATAAAACTGCAGCATCTTACAGAAAAAGGGACACAGCGCTGGATACAGCAGGTCTGACACTGGCTTGTGCTGCCCTCAGCAAGAGGGGCATCACCTATGTGACAGGTTCCCTTTAAGTCATCATTTTTTATGTTCGATAGCCAATTCTTTGTATGGGGTCAGGGTGCAACCATGGGAGCCCATTTCCCCCCTTCCTTACGAACTTTTTTCATCCACTGTGAGAACTGAGATTCTTGTTCAATGGTGACAACATCTTCTCCCCTCCTATTAGGGGGTCTCCCAGACGTGGGAGGGGGATATCAATTCTGCGGAGGGATTTGTCGATTACATTAACCGCAATAATGTGAATTTTACATTCTCCTTCAACTTTGAACTTACCGGTATTAACTATTTGGATGGAACATTGATTGGTGTCTATGGCGAAAATGTCAAGGTATTCCCATGCAGAAACCCCATGGTCCTCCTGCCATCCTGAACACGTCATAAACCATATACTCAGGGGGAATAAATCCGAGTGAAGTGCAATTGTACTGATCCAATCACATGCACTCAGCACCAGCAGGCAGCTTGTAGGAGGTCAAGGGAACGGCAGCACTCTGATACAATGTTGCAAGAAGCAATTTGTAAAGTATCCAATGAATCTAATAGGAGAGATCTGTTAAAAAGTTGTTACAAGAGAAGGGAAATGTGCAGGAACATTACTTTTTCAACAGTCCCCAGTTAAACCAGGATTGGGAATATTGTCAAACAGCATTTACCCCTCTTGTATATTAATCAGGATTCTAAAAAACTGAGGTGTGATATGTACGAAGCAGGACTCCCACCATAGCCGCTCTTATCTCACCAAGTTTATTTAACAGCTGTTCAGCAAGAGAAACTTCCTGGCTCAGTATAAAAGGTTTTCAAGTGTTTTAACCGTCATATATTCCAGATGTCAGTGGCACACTAACAACTAAGTAAACATCAAAGGCATATAGGAATTTTTGAAAAAAGGCATTACTGCTAAGGAAATATGAAAACCTGGGATTCTTAGTTCACAATTTTGATGAAAAGTGTTTAAGCTCACCTCCCAATAGCGTCAAGGGGACCCCAGCACAGGTGAGTCCTAACACTAAAACGTTACCTCTCTTGGAGCCTGTTCAGACTACAACATCTCAGGGAGTGAAAAGAACTTGCTACTGAATAACCCTGCACTGGTTTAAAAGAGTTAGGCGGAATGCAATCAGCCAATGAGGCAGCCACTCCTCATACAGACTACAAAAACATTGGCTCTGCACATCCGAAAGCATTTTGAAAAAAATGTAAGCATAGGTGCACACTGGCAAGGCAATAACATACATCTATATCTAGATTTTGTAGTCTGTATGAGGAGTGGCTGCCTCATTGGCTTATTGCACTCCGTTATTGCCTTGCCAGTGTGCACCTATGCTTACATTTTTTTTCAAAATGCTTTTGGATGTGCAGAGCCAAACAAAGTTTTTGCAAGTGTTTTAAAAAATTAAAATTCACGTGGAAATTTTGCTAATTAAATAATAACCATTTTCACCGTTCATCATTATTAAAAATTCTGCACCATTTTAGCTGCTCACTCAGTGATTCATAGTGTAGAGCTCATCTCCAGGGGATACAACAAGTTATGAGAGCTCCTCAGTCCTGACTGCACATGCTCAGACATCACCTCTCCTCTCAGGCAGCTACTGTCAGTCTCTTCCCTGCTTAGTAATCACACACACTCCCTGCTGAGAAAGTGTTTACCCCAGGTGCTGTCATTCTACTTCTGTCTGCTGTACTTCTTAGTAATCACACCCACTCACTGCTGACCGAGTGTTCAACCCCAGGTGCTTTCATTCTACTCCCATCATCTGTACTCCTTAGTAATAACACACACTCACTGAAGAGCGAGTGATCAACCCCAGGTGCTGTCATTCTACTGCCGTCCTCTGTACTCCTTAGTAATCACACATACTCACTGCTGAGTCGAGTGTTAACCCAGTGGCTGTCATTCTACTCCGTCTCTGTACTCCTTAGTAATCACACACACTCACTGCTGAGCGAGTGTTCAACCCCAGATCCTGTCATTCTACTCCCGTCCTCTGTACTCCTTAATAATCACACCACTCACTACTGAGCCAGTGTTCAACCCTAGGTGCTGTCATTCTACTCTCGTCCTCTGTACTCCTTATTAATCACACACACTCACTGCTGAGTGAGTGTTCAACACCAGGTGCTGTCATTCTCCTCTCATCCTCTGTACTCCTTAGTAATCACACACACTCACTGCTGAGCAAGTGTTCAACCCCAGTGATGTCATTCGCCTCTCATCCTCTGTACTCCTTAGTAATCACACCCACTCACTGCTGAGCAAGTGTTCAACCCCAGTGATGTCATTCGCCTCCCATCCTCTGTGCTCCTTAGTAGTTAGTCAAATAGTGTAAATAAAAAAGGATAAAAGAAACCTCAATCAGTTTTGTACATTGACAAAAAACCCATGTTTGATTCCTGCAGGGATTTGAATATAGGACCCCTGTGCTGAAAGGCAGAAGTAATAACCAGCATTTCAGCTGTGTGTCTGCTCCAAACTGCAGGAGCATGAATTTCAAAAAGGACATATCAAGAAAATGGACTAAAAAACTACGGACACTATTCCTGCCACAGGTTTTTATAAATCTTTTTAAAAAAAAATATTTAAAGAAAGGAAATAATGTGATTATGGATAAATATGTGATTTAATAAATTATAAGAAGATGCTGAGAAACACCGACTTTCAGACATTTTTCGTGTGTATAAGAAATTACTGTTAAGGATTTGGAACAGAAGGAAGCTCCCAATTAACACACATTATGAAAAACCTGTGAAGAATTTTATATTAAAGGGGTTTTGCCACAAAGTAAAATTGATGTGGGAAGTTTGTAAATTAAATAATAAACATTTTCACCATTCATCATTATTAAAAATTCTGCACTGTTTTTGTTTTAGCTGCTCCTTTAGTGATCCATTGTTTACAGCTCATCTCCAGGGGATATGACCAGGACTGAGAGCTCCTCAGTCCTGGTCGCACATGCTCAGACATGGCTTCTCCTCTCAGGCAGCTACTGAGTGGTCATGCCCCCAGGTGCTGTCACTCTACTCCTGTCCTCTGTTCTCCTTAGTAATTAGCCAAACAGTGCGAATAAATTAAAAAAAGGAAACCTCACTCAGGTATAAAGAGAAATAAAATCCACAGGGTTGGTTCCTGCAGGGGATTGAACCAAGGACCCTTGTGCCTGGAGGCAAAATTTTTACCTCTGAGCTACGTTGTAACTACTCACAGCTTTTTTACATAAACAGACCTTTCTTTGACTATAGAGAGGAAAGGCAGGGTGATGTCATCCGGCTGGGTCGCATGATAAGCAATTCAAACAAATCACACATGCCCCCTTCTGAGCACACAGACATGAAGAGCTGGATGCAGGAGGTATGAAATGAGATCGTGGCAAAACCCCTTTAAGGTCAATTTTTATATATATACAGAAGTGCGAACCACTCAGCTGCATTGTAGCTACTCACAGGTCTTTACATATACAGACCTTTGTTTGACTAGAGTGAGCACACAGTGGGGAAAGGCATGGTGATGTCAAGCCTGCTGGGTCCCATGATAAGCATGTCAAACAAATAATACACTTTTGAGCGCACTGAAAACTGAGCCAGGACAAAGCAGGCATGAAATGCCTTTGTGGTAAAACCCCTTTTATGAAAATGGACGTTCTATTTGTGCAGTATGTGAACCTGGACGTAAATGAGACACTTTCACCTTGTGCAGTAATGGCCCGATGCACCAGGTTAAAATGTATATAAATTGTAACACCAAATTTGGAGTATATCTTATGAATTGTAAGATTTGTAATGTACAGTGTGTGGGTGCGATGACAGGCCACCTAAAAATTGTCATCCGGAGACATCTCTCAGACGCACTTAGACCAGTCACATGTAAGTCATCCACAATCTCCTGACACTTTGCTCTAATTAACTCAGGAGATACGACTTCCCTTACATTCATGGGCAGAGAAAGTGACCCGTTCTAAAATTAAAGTAATGACTTTGTGGTGGATTTTCCACTTAGGAAAGAGGGCTCCACGCGGCTTAAATATCATGGAAGATATCACGGACCAGTGTGAATTCATCCATTTATTCTGTTATACAAACGGTATTATGGTTTTAATTATGTTTTTAACACACATTTCACCTGTTATATGTGGACTCTGCTCACTCATGTGGTTTGGAAGTTACTTAGAGGGGATTTATCGCTTCATCAGTTCGTGTGTTTCCTTGTACTTTCAGTTTCTCAGCTCCTTAAATCCAGGGGCGTTTCTTCCCCTCCCAGCTGGGTGTTTCTTAACTGAAGGGGGATGACATCAATGTTCATGCTCGCTCCCGAGTCAGTGTGTTTTTTGAGATCAGTGGGGGGGGATAGCACATCCCTGCCCCCTCCCCCCCTCTCTGTCTGAGTCCTCATGTCACTGTGTCCTCTCCCTATGAAGTCTTATTTTATAAGAGCTGTTTACATACCTCAGCCCTGCATTCAGTCTAGACAGTCTTCTATGAACTCAGAGCACTGATCTCTTCTCCTCTCACAGCTGGAGGTTTGTTGCAGTTGAATCCAGTCTTCTATGAACTGATCCAGAGCAGCACAGATCTGTCTCCTTTCTATGTTTACATGCAGCAGCAGTAGGCACCGGGCACAATTCTGCTGTTTTCTGATTGTAGAAGCAGCTGCAGGGTTACTGTGCAGCTGCTGGCTGTGCAGAGTGAATTGTTGCCGGCCCCTTATTCTGAGTGAGAGAAGCAGGAATGCGCGCTCCCGTGAATACGACCGGGAGCCAGACAGAATGTAAATTAGTAGAGCCGTCAGCCAATGAAATGAAAGGAGGAGGGATCCGACCGGCACTGGGGAACAGTGTTTACAGACCATCAAGACAAGGCAGGCAGTGAAAACAAGACAGCTCTGCTAATGACATCCAATTGCAAAGTTGCTTGTTTTCACTGTACCCTTATTCTGAAGACCATTTAATGTAATGATACAACCCCTTTAAAGGAACTTCCGAGTGAATTTTTTGTCGTGCTATGACCTAGTCTGAAACGCGTCAGTGTGCTTATTTCCCTGTTTGTTACAAGATGTTACAATCCATGTGTAGGATCATTTTCTAGGATGTTGGAAATAAAATAATTATGGATTTTTTGGGGACATGTATAAAAACTGTTTAGGTCTAAGACTTGCTTTGTTGCCCATAGCAAACAATCAGAGCGCCCCTTTAATTTTTTCAGAGCACTATATGAAATGAAAGAGGAGCTCTGATTGGTTGCTGTGGGCAATAAAGAAAGTCTTACACCCGGACAGATTTCATACATGTGGACCTTAATACTTACCTCTCTGGAGTGGAAACTAGTTTCCTTTGTTGCTTCAGACCAAAGGAAATGTGCATTGGGGTTAGGGTGATCCAAAATACAAAAAAACCTATTACTTACTCAGCCGTCCCCCAAGCTCTCAGGATCTGCTCCTCTCGACATCCTGGAGAGGTTCCCGCTCAGTTGTAAGTGATTGGATCATGAGCCTCTCCTCCTTGTCGGGATGAGAACCCAGAAGTCAAAAAGTTGCAGCCACAATGGGGAACGTTCCCTGAGATACACAGCTATTTGACAGGTTCAATGTGCTGTCCCTGGTGCTGAACAAAGAGCTGAGGCGCCGGATACAAATATTATGAACATGAATGAGAACTTTCTGTGTTGAGAACTTTGGAACCACAAGAGACAATTCTGCCACACGACCACTTTAGCATTGGAAAAACTTGCCCTTGATCCAATATGGCGGCCATGCTCCGGACATATCCTTAAAAATAGACCACCTCACCCTTTACTGGCTGAGGGATTCAGATATGTAATTCTCCATTTAATTTCTGATATAAAAGGAAGTCCTGGGATTTTTGACTCACCCTGTATATATGGATAGATAGATAGAGATAGATAGATAGATAAAGATAGATAGATAAATAGATAGATATGAGATAGATGAATAGATATGAGATAGATAGATAGATAGATAGATAGATAGATAGATAGATATGGGATAGATAGATATGGGATAGATAGATAGATAGAATAGATATACATATGGGATAGATAGATAGATAGAAATGAATGAGATAGATAGATAGATAGATAGATAGATAGATAGATAGATAGATATAGATAGATAGATAGATAGATAGATAGATAGATAGATAGATAGATGATAGATAGATAGATAGATAGATATGGGAGAGATAGATAGATATGTGATAGAGAAATAGATATGAGATCGATAGATATGCGATAGATAGATGGATAGATGGATAGATAGAGATGAGATGGATAGATAGATAGATAGATAGATAGATAGATAGATAGATAGAGAATGCAGAGCCCGCAAGGGGAAAGCGTGGGTCCGGCGCGCTTCAGAAGAAATATCGATCCCTCGCGGGTAAGTAAAAAGAATGGCTATCTTTATTATTGAAAGCACAATAGATTTTTACCACCGTGCATTTAAAACAAAGGATAAAACAGGACAAGGCTTGACGCGTTTCGCGCGGAACACCTGCGCTTCTTCAGAATGGTGATGATGCTTCCAGATATGGACTAGATGTACTCAAAATGTGTCCTAGATAATCCTAGATGTTCCCCAGATTTGTGATGGTGTCCGTATGCAAATTTTAGCTGCTGTAGATGACTCCTAGAGGCTGAGAACACGTGCAGAACATTCCTACCATAGACTTTAATGGGATTCAGATTCAGAATCTCCGGAACCTGAATATTATGACAACTTTGGCCAAACTCTTCTCTAACCGAACAAAGAATTATTCCAGTAACGCTTGCATAGCCCTCGAAGGTTGCACTTCTAGTACTTATTTAAATGTACTCACTTCAGGGGTAATGTCACCCACCTAAATGGCTGAAGTTCCCGACGGCGCGTTATAAATGAGTGGACTGGTAGCTGGAAACGTATCAACGCCTCTATTAGCCAATTGTTAATTAGTGAATGATATCAGAGCACTTTCTAATTTACAATCACCGCTTTGATTTACTGAGAAGCGGCAATTAGTAAAAAAAAACCTTCCATATGACAGCTGCGGGCCGCGAGCTGAAAACGTGCGATTGTCTCCGTCATCCTGGTAGAATATTGCATAATGTCAGCAATTCGGTTCTCTAATTACAAATAAGTGTTGGAAGCGCCTGCACTTTAGCCATAGAGAGGTCTCGGAGCGGAGTAATGTATTCCTGCAAGGAGTTTGCAGATTTACTCCAAGGCATTTAAGCTGAGCCTTTATTCTCTGAGAAAAATAATTGATCAGTTGAGCAATTGCCTGAATAAGTGAGCGTCAAAGAGTAATGAGAACCCGACTGTCACTGGGTGCAACTCTTCCGAGAGATGGCGTCCAGTTTAGAAGTTCCGCACTCCCTATTGGGAAACTCTAAGTCAATAGAATAGAGGGGTCCTTAGTTTAGGCTCCTCATCTCTTGGTCAGGGTGGAGAGCGATTACATAGAGCACCTCTTGCTTTGGAGGACCTATCATGTCCTGCATGACACAGACAAGCCATTGGTGTGAACTGGCATTGTGTAATGATTCTTCTCCCCTGCGGAGGCACTGCAGGCAAACTGAACCTTTTCTACTGACTTTTCCTCTAAGCCAATTAGGATCATATAGATGGCTCTCAGGACCTTGTTGGTCTATGAGATGAGCATAGCAGAACATCAACGCTTCTAACCATCCTTGGTTGAACTTGATGGACATAGGTTTTTTTTACTCCGTACTATGTAGCCAGCTCCTGACCGGGCTGTTTCCCACTTCGATCCTGACCAGGTTCATTTTCATTTTCTTTAGTAAACCTGGGTTTCAACGCTATAATGCTTTCTAAAACTCAGTTATTCTACACATTTTTAAAAAAATTTCCCGTGTATTAGGCTTTATTTTTATGTATTTTTTAATAATTTTATTAACTACGGTATCAGATGCAAAACAAATGTGAAGGAACAAATAAGTGTTTCTCACCTCTTTTTCTGTGATAAGAAAGACTTTGCTATTACGTTTTTTGTATATATATAGTTAGGTTCATATATATTTGGACACTGACACAAATTTTGTTTTTTGTGCCTGTTTACTGAAACCTATTCAGCTATTTAAGTTCTAGTTCTATAATAGACATAAAGTCCAGACTTTCAGCTTTCATCTGAGGGGATCCACATTATCATTGGATGAAGGGTTTAGAAGTATCAGCCCTGTTTACAAAGGGACCAAACGTAATTGGACAAATGAAATAATTGTACAAAAATATTCATTTCTAATACTGGGTTGACAATGACGGCCTGAAGCCTTGACCTCATGGACATCACCGGACGCTGGGTCTCCTCCTTGTTGGCAGTGATGGCCTGAAGCCTTGACCTCATGGACATCACCAGACTCTGGGTTTCCTCCTTGTTGGCAGTGATGGCCTGAAGCCTTGACCTCATGGAAACAGGACGTGGGGTTTGGGTTCCTCCTTTGTTGGCAGGGTTTTTTGGGAGTGACGGCCTGAAGCCTTGTGCTCATGGACATCACCAGACACTGGGTCTCCTCCTTGTTGGCAGTGACGGCCTGAAGCCTTGTGCTCATGGACATCACCAGACACTGGGTCTCCTCCTTGTTGGCAGTGACAGCCTGAAGCCTTGACCTCATGGACATCACCAGAAGCTGGGTTTCCTCCTTGTTAATGCTCTACCTCAGCCCTTACTGTAGCGGTTTTCAGTTGATGTTTGTTTGTGACCTTTATGTCTGAAGTTTAGTCTGTAATAAGTGAAATTGGGCTGAGATCAGGTGACTGACTTGGCCATTCCAGAATAATCCTCTTCTTTGCTTTAATAAACTCCTGGGTTGCTTTGACTTTATGTTTTGGGTCATTGTCCATCTGTATTATGAAATGCTGACCAATCAGTTTGGCTGCATTTGGCTGGATTTGAGCGCACAGTATGTCTCTAAATACCACAGAATTCACCTGGCAGCCTCCACTGTGTCTTACAGATGATATTTTGGATCATGAGGTGTACCATGCCTTCGCCATACGTTTTTTTCCCATCACTCTGGTAGAGGTTGATCTTGGTTTCATCTCTCCAAAGAATGTTCTTCCAGAACTGTGCTGGCTTTTTTAGATTTTTTTTTCCAGCAAAGTATTTTTATTCTTGAGGCTTATGAGTAGCTGCACCGTGCAGTGTATCCTCTGTATTTACTTTCATGCAATCTCCTCTTTATGGTAGATTTGGATATTGATATGCTTACGTCCTCAAGAGTGAGGTGTAGGAAGAAGAAAAACCCAGGAAGAAAGGTGGGAGGAATCAGTCTAAGAAGAGAGTTAGGAGACGTGAGGGCAGAGGTGTTAGCAAGCGACTTCAAGCAAACGATTCAGAGGGTCCATTGGATGAGACCGGTAGATATAAGTACCAGGGACACAGGGGTCTTTGTGTGAGGAAAGAGGTAGTTTCCCATCCTACAGGCGTACCACCAAAGACCATGTCACAGTCTAAAGGGTGGGGACCCTGGTTACACCTGTTAGTGAAGTTTCATTAATGATGACTTAATTGAAAAATGTTCAATAAATCTTTATGAAGATTCCGGTTGTGTATCGTTCCTTCTGAATTCATCAGTATTACACAATAAAGATACAAAATGTCCATTCAAAGTTGACCTTGAGCTCATATTTTATGAGGCATCTATTACGGATGAGGTTTGTGCTGCTGAACAGACACAGACTGGCCCATATGTGCATGGTGGGCAACTGGACTTGGGGCAAGGGAGACAAGCAGAGAAAGAGAGACATAAAGCAAGAGACAGAGTGCAAGAGTCATGTGCTGTATGTGCAACCATGTACAGTAGCTGTAGGGTGAGCCCCAGAAATCAACTCTACTGGTGGCACCAAGAATCAGCTCCACTGGTGGGCCCCAAGAATCAACTCCACTGGTGAGGCCCAAGAATAAACTCCACAGGGGGCCCAAGAATCAACTGCACTGGTGGGGCCCAAGAATAAACTCTACTGGGAGCACCAAGAATCAACTTCACTGGTGGGCCCCAAGAATAAACTTTACTGGTTGCCCCAAAAATCAGCTCCACTCATGGGCTCCAAGAATCATCTTCACTGGTGGCCCCAAGAATCAACTTCACTGGTGGGTCTCAAGAATCAACTTTACTGGTGGGCCCCAAGAATCAGCTCGACTGGTGGGCCCCAAGAATATATTTCACTGATGGGCCCAAAGAATCAACTTTACTGGTGGGCCACAAAAATCAGCTCCACTGGTGGGCTCCAAGAATCACCTCCACTGGTGGGCTCCAAGAATCAGCTCCACTGGTGGCCCCAAGAATCAATTCCACTGGTGGACCCAAGAATCAGCTTCACTGGTGGACCCAAGAATCAACTGCTCCAGTTCACTGGTGACTCCTATCCACTCCACTGGTAACACCCAAGAATTAACTCCATTCTTGGGCCCCAGGATTCAACTCCACAGTAGGGCCCTAAGAATCAATTCCACTGTTGGGCCTTTGTCACCCAGTGCTAGTGAAAATCAGTCTCCAATCTGTGGTCTTCCAGCTGGTGTAAATCTACAGCACCTATCATCCTCGAGCATGCTGGGAATTGCAGTCTTTAGCAGCTGGAGGACCCCAGGTCAGAGATCATAGATAATATATGAACCTATTCACAGTAATTCAGGTCTGTGCAGCAGTAACGTATTCATATGTTGTTTACGTTGCCGACGACACGGTGACCTTGTTTCCGAGCTTCGTTTGTGCCTCGTTTCCCGCGCACTTAATGATTCCATTCTCACCTTTTTATTTGTCAGATCCTAATAGTGAGGAGCCTTATGTTTTTATTCATTATCCTGACAAGTCACAGAGCGATGTTACTGCAGCGTTAACAAATAGCGCTTAATTTATGCTGATGTTACAACTTATCACAAAACGCGACATATCCTTTACTAGTCGAGGAAACTATTAAAATTCCTTATTAAATGGGACGTAGTGTTCTAAAATCGACAGGCCCCGCACTAACACTTATACAGAAAGGCAATTCGGGGAGAGAATTTTTTTCTACAAATATTTCACCTATATCCCCACATATCAATTGTGATATTATTGTATCCAAAGCTTCCCACAGCCCTGCCCAAAATCTTGTAAGATTGCACCTGGAAAGTATTGCATTCTGGGAAACACAGAATGGGTTAAAAGGGTATTCTAAAAACTAAAGCAAAAGAGTTAACGTCACTCATGCATTCAAGAACTGAGGTACACTACATGGGCAGGGGGAGCCGTCAAAGATGTAAACTTCAGCTCCTGGGCCCCAATACAAAATCTATAAAAAGGGCCCCCATTTGTTATGTTATTTATAATACAGATGTCTTCTTTTGTGACAAAGGGTCCTTTGATGCTCCTAAAAGACAGGTAAAGATTGCTACCTCTGCACTCTATATAGCTATGCCCCTGGGCACCATCAGGGTATTGGCAGTACTCCTATCAGGGAGTCAGCAGTCCTGACTATGCGCATACAGAAGTCTTGAAAGGGACATAGGTTTATAGAGAAGACACCTATAGGTGTCACTCTTGCTACTAGAGGAGAGTTATTTTGCATAGATTTCCCAGGTAGCATTGCCCTAAATAACGCTCTCAGAGTCATATATCTTAAACGAAAATCAGCATTCATTGGGAGACAATGCTTTTACAGTCAACATGTAGACCAGGCATCCTCAAACTGCGGCCCTCCAGCTGTTGGGAAACTACAACTCCCATCATGCATTTATATCATCTATAACAGTAGGAATGATGGGAGTTGTAGTTTCCCAACAGCTGGAGGGCCGCAGTTTGAGGATGCCTGATGTAGACCTATGATGATGGTTATGAATGTCAGGAATTTTTCTGTCCGATCTTTCATATTAGATTTCTTGTGAGGCAATTGATTTGCATCCACCTCAAGCATCTTCCAGAGCAAGTCAGCTGACTGGGTAACACACCTTTGAACTTGTTTGAAGGGATTGGATAATTGCTAACTTCTCTTTAAAGCGTGATGGATTAGGTAACCTGGTGTGGATTGGAGTGTTTATTCTGAGAGATTGTTCTGTCGGGATACTTTGTCTCATAATCTGCTTAGTAATTGTCACGGGGGTCGCGGGCTCCGCTGCCCCCCGCGACCGTCACCCTGCTCGCAGGGGATCCGGCGCGGCAGCTGCGGCTGCCCGCGACCTTCCCCCTGCTGTCCCGGTCCCGGCGCCGCGTCTCTTACCTGTCCGCGCTCCTGTGAACGCCGCTCCCGGCCGCCGTGCGCGTGGCCGCTGCTCTAGGCGCGCGCGCGCCGACTTCTCTAAATTTAAAGGGCCAGCGTCCCGATAATTGGTCCATTGTCGGGCGCTGGTTCTATTTAAGGTATCCGCCCCCAACACTTCCTGCCAGTCTGTTGGTGTGTTCTTGGTGCGTTTTGAGAGTTTTGGAGTTTAGTCTTGATTACCCGTGTACCAGTCCGCTTGCTTACGTTTCCTGACCTTGCCTGTTTGCCGCCTGCCCTGACCGTCTGCCCGTCTCTGACTACGAACCTCTGCCGCCTGCCCTGACCTTCTGCCTGTCCCCTACTACGCCTCTGGATTACGTTTCTGTACCACGCTGTACCCCGGCTGCCATCGCAAGCAAGTCACGTCAGGGGTAACGACCTGGTAGCCTCACGCCGCAGCAAGTCCATCCCGCTTTGCGGCGGGCTCTGGTGAAACCGGGGGCTACTTAGATTCCGTTCCCTGGCGTGGCTTGGCTATCATCGCTTGCGTTGGCCCAGCGGATCCACTCCTCCGTTACAGTACAGACTGGCAGGGATTTCCGCCAGGGTACCTCTGCCGATCTCCGGGACACCATACAGCTGTCGCCCAGCAGAGTCAACGTATCGACCAGCTAGCGGCCATGATGCAGAACCTGGCGACTCGTCTGCCTCCACCGGCTGCCGCCACCCCCGCGCCTGCACCCGTTGCTCCGGCATCCATTGCTCTTCCTGCTCCGGCTTCGGGACCTTCTCTGTATCTGCCACTCCCCTCACGCTACGATGGAGATCCTAAGAAGTGCCGAGGGTTCATCAGCCAGTGCTCCATCCATCTCAAAATGATGGGGAAACCCAAATTTCCCCTACAGAGCGAGCCAAGGTGGCCTTCATAATCAGCCTCCTGCCTGGAGAAGCCTTGGCTTGGGCGACCCCCACTATGGGATCGAGGGATCCTCTGACGGCGGACTCCAAACCATCCTGCGGGGGTTCCGCACGGTCTTCGAGGAACCAGGCCGTACTTCTTCTGCTGCCGCAGCGCTGCTCCGTCTATGTCAGGGTGACACCACAGTCGGTCAGTACTCGGTGCAGTTTCGCACTCTCGCTTCGGAGCTGGACTGGAACAATGAAGCTTTGGTGGCGACATTTTGGCAAGGCCTCTCGGGGAATCAAGGACGAGCTGGGCCCGCTCGGATCTACCAGCTGCCTTGGATGACCTAATCCATTTGGCCACCCGAGTGGATATTCGCTTCGCCGACAGGCACCAAGAGCTCCTCCTACAAAGGGGAACCGTCCGTCCACGCCGTTTCCACTGCTTGGCTCCCACGTTCCAGCGGTCACCCCTTCCTCCTCCAACGGCCTCTGAAGAGGAACCTATGCAGGTCGAGAGAGCCCACTGTCCCAGGAGAAACGTTCTCAGCGTCGTCTGAAGCAGCTCGTTCTATTGTGGCGGTTCTGGCCATTTCATTGGGGACTGTCCGGTGCGCCCGGGAAGCTTCCGCACCTAGGGCTCATAGGAGAGGCAACCCTAGGTGTCAGAACGGCCTCTCCCCGTCTGACCATGCCCTTTATTGATTCAGGATCAGCAGGAAATTTCATAAGCCACGACCAGGTTTCGTCTTCCTGTGACTCTGTTGCAGAAGCCTATGTTCGTCCCCTTGGTCAGTGGCGAATGCCTTAAGGACGCGATCCGCTTCCGTATGGCCCCCTCTTCTTGCAAATTGGGGCCCTTTACACGGAGACGTTGCAACTTCTTGTCCAGCCTCGATTCTCCTCGGAGATCCTTCTGGGCCTTCCTTGGCTACAGGACCATACCCCGACTTTGGATTGGAGCACAGGTGAAGTCATGCATTGGGGTTCCGCGTGTCTCTCTCGTTGCCTGTCTAAGCCGCAACTCGTTCCTCAAGTCACCTCCCGGAAGTCTGCCAAGCCTCCTCCAGGTCTACCTTCGCCATACTGGGACTTTGCCGATGTTTTTTTCGGAGAGTCAGGCTGAAACGCTTCCTCCACACCGGCCGTATGATTGTCCCATTGACCTGCAACCTGGTTGTACTCCTCCCAGAGGCTGGGTTTACCCTCTCTCCGTCCCGGAGACTAAGGCAATGTCTGATTACATCAAGGAGAACCTCCGCAAAGGATTCATCCATAAGTCCTTGTCCCCGGCGGAGCCGGCTTTTTTTTTCGTGGAGAAAAAAGCGGTCCCTTCCGGCCCTGCATCGACTATCGGGGCTTGAATAAAATTACCATAAAAAACCATTACCCGTTGCCCTTGTTTCTCCGAACTCTTGACCGCCTGCGTGGGGCGAAAAATTTTCTAAACTGGAATCTACGCGGGGCCTACAATTTAATCCGCATTAGGGAAGGCGATGAATGGAAAACAGCATTTAATACACAGGACGGCCATTTTGAGTATTTGGTAATGCCTTTCGGTCTCTGCAACGCCCCAGCAGTATTTCAGAACTTTGTTAATGAGATCTTTCGGGGTCTACTCTATGTCTGTGTTAATTCGTCTACTTGGACGATATTCTCTCTTTCCCCCTGATCTCGAGATCATCGCCACCATGCCCGCCAGGTCCTCAGGCGACTCCGCACTCATAGCCTCTTTTGCCAAAGCCAAAAAAAATGCCTCTTTGAACGTGCCAGCTTACCCTTCTTAGGGTACATGTCTCAGATAAGGGTCTCCGGATGGATCCCCCAAACTCTCCGCGGTGTTGCAGTGGCCACAACCGGTGGGCCTTCGGGCCATTCAACGTTTTTTTGGGATTTGCTAATTATTATAGGCAATTTATCCCCCACTTCTCTACACTTGGGGCTCCCTTGGTGGCCCTGACTAGGAAGAATGCCAATCCCAAATCCTGGCCCCCAGAGGCCCAAGAAGCCTTCAACCGGCTTCAAAGCGGCATTTGCTTCGGCTCCGGTCCTGTCTCGCCCAGACCCTAACTGTCCGTTTATTTGGAAGTGGATACTTTTTTCGGGTCGGCGCTGGTGCTGTCCTCTGCAGAGATCCTCCGCTGGTAAACTACGTACCTGTGGTTTTTTCTCCAAGACTTTCCTCCTGCCGAGAAGAACTATACCATAGGTGATCGAGAATTACTGCCCATAAAGCTGGCCCTAGAAGAATGGCGTCATCTGCTGGAGGGGGCTCTCCACCCTCTTGACATTTTCACAGACCATAAGAACCTTCTGTACCTTCAGTCGGCTCAACGCCTGAACCCCCGGGCAAGCCAGGTGGTCATTTTTCTTTGCCCGTTTTGACTTCCGCTTACATTTTCGGCCGGCCGAGAAAAACCTCAGAGCTGATGCTCTATCTCGTTCCTCGGATACAGTGGGTCTTGAGCCTCCTCCCCAGCACATTGTCCCCGGAGTGACTCGTCACGGATGCCCCGTGGACCTCCAGCAAACCTTCCCCCCGGGAAAGACGTATGTGCGACCTGCCTTGCGCCCTAGAAACTCTTCTCATACTGCTGGGCACCCGGGAGTCCATAGGTCGCTTCAATTGGTCTCCCGATATTACTGGTGGCCTACTCTTGCTCAGGACATGAGGGACTTTTTTCTAGCCTGCACCACCTGTGCCGTAATAAGTTTCCTCGCCTCAAGCCCCCGGGCCTTCTTCATCCGCTCCCGGTGCCGGAAAAACCCTGGACCCATTTTAGCCATGTACTTCATTACTGATCTCCCGGCCTCATCTGGAAACACGGTCATCTGGGGGGGACCGACCGTTTTTCCAAAAAGGGCTCACTTTATCCCACTGGGCCCGGGTTACCCTCTGCCCCCCAACTGGGCCCCAAAATTTTTTCAGTCACGTTTTCCGTCTGCACGGTCTCCCTTTACATATTGGGCTCAGATAGGGGAGTCCAATTTATTGCTAAATTTTGGCGGGCTTTGTGTGGTCAATTGCAGGTCCAGTTAGACTTCTCTTCCGCATACCACCCTCAGACCAATGGGCAGGTTGAGAGGGTTAACCAGTGTTGGGCACCTACCTGAGCATTTTGTGTCCGCCCGCCAAGATAACTGGTCTGATCTTCTTCCCTGGGCAGAGTTTTCCTATAACTCTTTAGATTCGGGATCTGCTGGGGCCCCCCTCTTTTTTGTCGTGTTTGGGTTAAAATCACCCCCCCCGCCTCTCCCCCTGGCCACCTCGTGTCATGTCCCGGGTGTGGATGCCAAGTAAGGACATCAAAAGGGTCTCTGGCAGCTCACGCGACGGGCCCCGCTACGGGCTTCTGCTCGCACCAAAGCTCAGGCTGACAGGTACCGTAGGCCCCCCCCTCTATTTGAGCCGGGTGGATAGGGTTTGGTTGGCCACCAAATATATTTCGCTTTAGGTGCCTTCTTATAAGTTAGGCCCTAAATACGTGGGTCCGTTTGAGGTACTGCAACGACTTAATCCGGTGTCCTACAAGCTCCCCTTGCCTCCTACCCCGCCATTCCGAACTCCTTCCATGTCTCTCTCCTCAAGCTGTGGTGCTTTAATCACTTCTCCCGGAGGGCGTCTCGCCTTTCTCTGTGGCCAACTCTGACAAACTTTGAGGTCAAGGAGGTGCTGGCACAGAAGACAGTGAGGGGAAGCGGTTCTTCCTCATTGACTGGAAGGGGTTCGGGCCAGAGGGAGCGGTGTGGGGAACCCGGGGGCCAACCTGTCGCCCGACCTCCTCTCTAGGTTTCAAAGAAGGGGGGGGAGACCTAAAGGGGGGGGGGGGAGGTATGTCACGGGGGGCCCTGTCCCGGCGCCGCCCTCTCTTACCTGTCCGCGCTCCTGTGAACCCCCCCGCTCCGGCCGCCGTGCGGTGGCCGCTGCTCTGGCGCGCGCGGCGCCGACTTCTCTAAATTTAAAGGGCCAGCGTCCATATTGGTCCATTGTCGGGCGCTGGTTCTATTTTAAAGGGATCCGGCCCCCAACACTTCCTGCCAGTCTGTTGGTGTGATCTTGGTGCGTTTTGAGAGTTTTGGAGTTTAGTCTTGATTACCCGTGTACCAGTCCGCTTGCTTACGTTTCCTGGGCCTTGCCTGTTTGCCGCCTGCCCCGAACGTCTGCCGTCTCTGACTACGAACCTCTGCCGCCCGCCCTGACCTTCTGCCTGTCCCTACTACGCCTCTGGATTATGTTTCTGTACCACGCCGTACCCCCGGGCCCCCACCGCAAGCAAAGTCCGTCAGGGTAACGACCTGGTAGCCTCACGCCGCAGCAAGTCCATCCCGCTTTGCGGCAGGCTCTGGTGAAAACCGGGGGCTACTTAGATTCCGTTCCCTGGCGTGGCTTAGCTATCATCGCTTGCGTTGGCCCAGCGGATCCACTCCTCCGTTACAGTAATCTTATGATGTCTAGAGTCTTTTTGCTCTGTGAGAGTGTGTTGCAGTCCTGGAGATTCTCAGTTTTTGTGTTTGCACTGCCTAATTACTTTCTGGGTTTTAATGTTATTTGCTGTGTCAGGGTAAGTTGTAGCTTAGAGATAAAGTTAGGGTTAGTTTTAGGATTAAAACAGAGTTAGAGGAGCTTTAGTGGCAGAGACAGGTTAAGGGGAAGATTTAGGGAAGATTTAGGGACTAAATGGCCCCATTTAGTTTCAGATGAGTTTTTACTTATTACTTTCTTGCTTTTAGATTGAGTTAACTTCTCCAATTAAGCACTTTTTTTCTGAAAATATTCTGTCTTTATGCACTAGATGCTTTGGGGGCTAGTTTATATCCCTATTAGAAGATATTTGTATATGCTTTATCTTATTTTAAGATTTATTTTTCTGTATATTGTATTTGCCTCTCTATGGTTTATTGTTAGTAATCTTCAAACTTTCCTTAATATTATACGCATGTTACCTGCTTCATCTTTGTAATTTTGCGCTATATTTGTAAACTTTTTTGTGGGACATACCAATTTGAGATATTTTGTGTGTTGGGATTATAATTCAGTTTATAAATGGATTTATGTGTAGTTTTGTGTGCTTGGGTCCACTACTTTTTAGAAGTTTTTATTCTTTGTTGGGGTGTGCATCCTTATATTGGGTCTTTTTCTTTGGTTTTTGTGTTTCGTTTCACATTAGGTTTTTCACCCCCCTTTTTGGAATGTGGTTGTTTTGGCAAGAATAGTGGATCATTTGGACCACCGTAAGCGGTGGAGTAAGCTGCGCCAGGAAGAAGAATCTAAATAGGCCCTGGTGTGCACCAGAGCCTGCCGCAAGGCTAAGCTACCTGGTCGCTACCCTGGTGCGACTTGCTTGCAATGGCGGGCAAGTTGCAATGTGCTACAGAATCGTGAAGCAAACTCATGGTCAGGGACAGGCAGGAATGTCAAGACAGGCGGCAAAGGTTCGTGGTCGAGGGACGGTAGCAAGAGAGACTGGTCCACAGATAGCGCAGGAATCAACTAAGAACGCTGTCTCCATAGGCACTAAGGATCCGGCAAAGGAAGGAGGAAGTGACAGAAGTTAAATAGGGTCAGTGCCCAGAGACAGCAAATCCCAAACGCGCTGGCCCTTTAAATTTAACATTACTGTTGACAGGAGAAGAGAGAGTTCACGGGAGCAGAGAAAGGTTAGATAGACACACCTCTGTGAGTGTGTCCGTGACCCGGTATGCGGGTTGCGGTGCCACTCGCCGCTGCATCATCAGGGAGATGAGTGTGCCTACGATTCGGAGCATGGATCACGGGGGCACCCGTTACAGTGGTTGTCACAATATGACCCCAGAGACAGGAGATCGATCTGCCAGGTCACGTTTGGAGGGTTGGTGTAACCTATGGCAAGGAGCAAAGTCTAAGGGGCTCCTAATGCTCACCACAGCCCGCCACAAGGTTGGTTGCTCTTTACTGCAGGAAACTCCGAGGTTGTGGCAGCCAAAAAGCCGATAAACTTGACTCAAAAGGTTGAGGCGCAGGTGTAGTCAGAGCATGAACAGGCAGTCAAGGCAGGTGCCAGATAAGGCAGAGTCAGGAACAGAGCAGGAGAAACTGCAACGGGAACACAAGGAAATGCACAATGGTAGTACGAAGGAACAACACCAACAACTGGGCAATGGGTGCTGGGAGAGGTGGCCCTAAAAGACCCGTAAACTGAGGTGACTGGCCGGGGAAGGATTGAATGGCGTGCGCTGGCCATTTAATTTAAGGAAAGTTAGCCCGGGAGCCGCCTAGCAGTAGAAGAAGATATACTGCTAGAAGCAGCAGCCAGAGGAATCAGATGCTGGTGAAGAGGCAGCATAGATCTGTAAGGAAGCGGGGAAGTAGACGCAGTCAAGAACTGAAAATAGTTTGACCATAGGGACATGTTAAACTAAGGTGTGTCCTTTAATTAACATCACATGTGTATTCACACTTGTAATAAGCCAGTCTGCCTATATAAAGGGTGAAAATAGTTACTGTGCTGTTTGGTATCATAGTGTATTCCACTCTGAACATGAACCAAAGGAAGATAAGGAGAGAGTTGTCTCAGGAGATTAGAAATAATAGACAAAAATGTTAAGGGTAAAGGCTATGAGACATTTTCAAATAGCTTGATGCCCCTGATACTACAGCTGCACATATTATTCAGAAGTTTAAGGTCTATGGGACTGCAGCCAACCTCCCTGGACTTAGCCACAAGAGGAAAATTGATGACAAATAGAAGAGATGGATAATATGAATAGTAACCAAAGAGCTCAGAACAACATCCAAAGAGATTAGAAGTGAACTTAATAGTAAAGGTAAATCTGTGTCAGATCGCATTATCCGTTGCTGTCTTTATTAATGTGGACTTAATGGAAAATGACCAAGGAGGAAAACACTATTTAAAGCAAAACATAAAAAATGTGAGACATGAATTTGCCAAAATGCATATTGACAAGCCACAACGCTTCTGGGAGAATGTTCTTTCAACAGATGAGGCAATCTTTTTGGCAAGGCACCTCAACTCTATGTCACAGACACAAAAATGAAGCTTACAAAGAAAAGAACATTTTACCTACTGTGAAAAATGGAGAGGGCTCGGTTATGCTTTGGGACTGTTTTGCTGCATCTGGCACAGGAGGTCTTGGATCTGTACAGGGTACAATTGAATTTAAAGACTGTTAAGGCATTCTGGAGGAAAGTGTGCTGCTCAGTGTCAGAAAGTTTTGTCTCAGTGGCAGGTCATGGTTTCTCCAACAGGATAATTATACAAAGCACAAAGATAAAATATCCATGAATAGTTATAAGAAAAGCAATGGACTGTCCTGAAGTGGCTTCTATGAATCCTGATCTAAATCTTATTAAATATTTGCGGAAGGAGCTGAAACCTGGAGCCTAAAGAAGTCATCCACACACCTGAGACAGCTGAAATATGAGGAGTGGGCAAAATACCTGTGGACAGCTAGGACAGCTCTCAAGTACCTGTGAACAGCTGAAGCACAGGACTGGGCCAAATATCTGTGGACAGTTGGAGCATGAGGAGAGGGCCAAATACCTGTGGACAGCTGAAGTACGAGGAGTGGCTCAAATACTTCCGGACAGCTAGAGTGCGACGAGTGGGCAAAATATCTGTGGACAACTGGAGCAACAGGAGTGGACTGAACACCTGTGGACAGCTGAAGCACGAAGAGTGGGCCAAATAATTGCGGATATCTGGAGCAACAGGAGTGGATTGAACACCTGTGGACATCTGAACATAAGGAGAGCTAAATAACTGTGGACAACTTGAGCATGAGGAATGGGCCAAATACCTATGGACAGCTGGAACATGAGGAGTGTGCCAAATAATGGTGGAGAACTGGAGTACGAAGAATGGCCCAAATACCTGTGGTCAAGTGGAGCACAAGGAGTGAATCAAATATTTGTAGACAGCTGAAATGTGAGGAGTGGTCAAATACCTGTGGACAGCTGGAGCGGGAGAAGTGGGCCAAATACATTTGGACAACTAAAATGTGGGTATTGGCCAAATAACTGTGATCAGCTGGAGCACAAGGAGTGGGCCTGTGGGCAGCCGGAGCATGAACAGTGGGCCAACTACCTGTGGACAACTGAAGCATGGGGAGTGGACCAAATAGCTGTGGAAAGCTGGAGAAAGTGTAGTGGGCCAAATACCTGTGTACAGTGGGAACATGAGGAGTGAGCCAAATACTTGTGGACAGCTGAAGCACAAGTAGTGGGCCAAATACCTGTGTACAGTGGGAACATGAGGAGTGGGCAAAATACCTGTGGACAGCTGGAGTACAAGGAGTGGGCCAAATACCTGTGGACAGTTGGAGCATGAGGAGTGGGCTAAATACCTGTGGGCAGCAGGAGAAAGGGGAGTGGGTCAAATACCTGTGGACAGTTGGAGAATGAGGCGTTGCCAAATACCTATGGACAGCTAGAGTACGAGGAGTGGCCAAATACCTGTGGACTGCTGGAGCACGAGGAGTGGCCAAATACATGTGGACATCTATAGTAGGAGGAATGGCCAAATACCTGTGGACTGCTGGAGCATGAGGAATGGCCAAATACCAGTGGACAGCTGGAGCATGAGGAGTGGCCAAATATCTGTGGACTGCTGAGGTACGAGGAGTGGCCAAATACCTGTGGACTGCTGTAGTGGGAGGACTGGGCCAAATTCGTGTGGGCAGCTGGAGAAAGGGGAGTGGGTCAAATACCTGTGGACTGCTGGAGCATGAGGAGTGGCCAAATACCTGTGGACAGCTTGACCCAGAGGCAGTTCCAACTTGAGTCAGCCCGAATTAACCAACCAACCCCCACCCCCTTACCCTTGAGTCCCCCAATAACAACACGACAATGGCTTTGGATTAAATGGCCACAGCGGCCGTTTTATTAACAAAAATACAAAAACAGTAATAAATAAGCTTCCTTTTTAAAACATTCCAATTAACATACTCCCAAACAACATTCAACCCATAAATACACCATGAACCATCCACAACATTGGGGCTGCAGGTCTTTGGAGCCACCATCCACTGTCTGGCGACCCATTCACCTTTTGTAATTACCCTCAGCCGTCACCCCCAGCTCGAGGGCACCAAGCGGCCACCCCGGGCGACTGCTACCACACCTGGCTCTTAGGAGGCCCCACCTGAAAGAGCCCCACCGTCAGCAGACCAACCACATGTTCCATCATGTGATTAGGGAGCCATAGAGGGCTATGACTCCCACCACCATCTCCTAGCTCCAAGGACCCCCAACGCCACAGCAAGCATGCGAGACACCTCACGCATGCGCCGCACCCCACAGCCCCAAAGCCCACTCCACTCCATCCTGGATGCCCAAACTCTACAAATCCAGGCCAATGGTGTTACGATGCACTCCATCTGCCCGCCAAAAATTGCCCTCCCCGGGCTCCAGCTCCCTGTGGTGCACGACCAACCCGCCATTCCGAGCCATAAAACTCGACACATTCTGATTCAGCTTAACCCGAGCTTTGTTAAGCTGCTCCACCGACACAGCTCCCCTCCATGCCTTCCGGGGCACAATGTCAGACAAGACTACCACTATACCTGGGAACAAAGACCAAATATGCAGCAAATCATGACGAATGTCTCGGATCAGCTTCCGAACCGGGCGACAGCCCAAGTCATTTCCCCCTAAGTGAAGAACCAGCACATCTGGAACACGATCCCACTGGGCAAAGCGATGGATCTCATACAGCAGATCCCGCCACAGCATGCCACGCATTCCAAGCCAACGTATCGCCGCCAATTCTCGCGGCACACCAATCTGAAGGCCATTCAAGCGCAGATCCGCACGTTCCGCTCCCCAAAATACAAACTAGTGTCCCAGGATCCGATTTAGGACCTGGGGGAGGAAACAAACACAGCCATGGGAAGCAAGGAGAGCACACAAACCATCACACAAACAGAAAGAAGGAACACAAGCAGACACAAGAAAAACAACTAGACGTGAGAACATAAAAAAGAAGGAAAGAAACGCGAGCAAGCCGCGACTCAATTGGCTAGCAGGTGGGGCCATATACAGTACAGACCAAAAGTTTGGACACACCTTCTCATTCCAAGAGTTTTCTGTATTTTCATGACTACTTTCATGACACTGGTCTAATGTCCATTCCTTGTGTTCTTTAGCCCAAACAAGTCTAGGAAACCACTGCTAAGGACAGGCAACAAGCAGAAGAGACTTGTTTGGGCTAAAGAACACAAGGAATGGACATTAGACCAGTGTCATGAAAGTAGTCATGAAAATACAGAAAACTTTTGGAATGAGAAGGTGTGTCCAAATACAGCCGAAAACGCTCCGATTCCCACCGACCAATCCATTTTACTGCGGCAGAAGAAAGACCCAAACTCACCGCCTCTGTCGCCGTGCCAATCCAAAAGGAGTGCGGTGCAAAACTGCTTGGATCCAACCCCAGCTGAGCCAAGCATTTTCGAAACACACCCGTAAATTGAAAACGGGACAAGAACTCGCTGTTACCATGCCTCAGCACCAGATCCGACCCTGCCGGAACACAAGCTGAATAAGCCCGCCAGCATACAACCAGGCACATACTTGACCCCTTCACCTCCCCCAAAACCACGACCATCCCCCTGCCAAAAATATCCGTCTTAGACCGCCGTATTCGGAATTTGACCCTGTCACTCGACAACTCCACATCCCCCCATTGTAACCCCCCACCCACCGTCTTACTTGGCGACACCAACACCCCAATCCGCAATGCCCCGAAAAACGCCCAGGAAAAAGCCAACCAGAACAAATACAACTCCACCACATCTGAACACACATCCGCCAACACCCCACCCAACATTTCCAACAACTGAAAGTCCACCGGGCGCCTAGAATCTCGAGTGGCTCGGCCTTCTCGAAAACCCCGTACCACCTGACGCACCACAAATGCCTTAGTGCAATCCACCTGGGCCCACAACTTGATCCCAAATGCCAATCTGGAAAGGAAACGAGCCACCCTAGATAAAGACCAACCCAACTTGGATGCATGACCCAAAAAACAACACAACGGCCAAGGCCGATCCTCCTCACACACCCGTTTACCCAAATCCTGAAGCCAAGCACTCCACACATTCCAGGAAGCTTCATACGCCACCCATGTCTTGTCCGACAAAGAAGCCTGAATCAGGCGACCGGCCTCCCGTTGACCAGCTCCCACAAGTGCCCCGGGCAAGGAAGACCCGTGACCGAAGCTCCAGGCGCCAGTTCTCGAAATCGGTTCCACTGGAAACGAGACAAAGCATCCGCTATTGAGTTGTGGACCCCAGGAACATGTTCCGCCACCACCCACGCATTAAGATCCAAACAACGCAATACCAGATGCCGCAGTAAGTGCACCACCGGAGGAGAAGACGCTGACAAACTGTTAATGGCTTGGACCACCCCCAAGATGTCACAATGAAACCTCACTTTCCTGTTACGAATCCTATCCCCCCAGATTTCCACCGCTACCACTATGGAAAAACCCCAACGGCCCCAATTACGCACACTGGTTCCCCCCGGCCCATGGCTAACCACCGGCACATGAACCTGGGATAGCCCAAATCCTGCCGCTGCCGTCTGTGAAAATCCCCACCCCCGATTCGAAACAGTCTTCGATAAAAACTAACGACCATTGTACGCTCAAGACTCTCCAAACCTCAATCACCCTAACCCCCGTACCCCCAAAGTGATGCGGGCGCACCCGAATGCCCAAAACACAGCCGACGACGAACACCTACCTTGGCATAATTCAACAAGCGAAATTAAGCTTGCCCAACAACGACTGTAGCTCCCGAAGGGGAATCTTCCTTAAAGCCCTCGCCCTCCTAACCTCCGCCCATAATGCCTCAAGCTTCTCAGGCGGCAAGCTGCATGTGATTGAGACAGAATCAATCCTGATCCCCAAAAAATTCAAACAAGTGGCCGGACCTTCGGTTTTGTCCGGGGCCAACGGAACACCAAATTGTTCCGCCAACCACTGCATCGTCCGCAGTAACAGTTCGCAAAGGTTGGAGCCCTCAGGACCGATGCACAAAAAATCAACAAGATAATGGATAATTGAAGGTAATCCCACCACGTCCCGCACCACCCACTCTAGAAAAGAACTAAATGCTTTAAAATAGGCACAAGAAATGGAACAGCCCAACGGCAAACAATGATCCACGAAAAACGCCCCATCCCAAAAACACCCCAACAAACTAACACTGTCTGCATGCACTGGCAACAGGTAAAAAGCCGGCTCAATGTCAGTCTTAGCCAACAATGCCCCCGGCCCAAAACGTCGCACCCAAAAGGGGTCCCCTTTATCAAATGAAGTATAAGCCACGGAACACAGCTCCGGATCGATACCATCATTGACCGACTGGCCCCGCGGAAAGGAGAGGTGGTGTATCAGCCGAAATATGTTCGGCTCCTTCTTGGGCACCACACCCAAAGGGGGGGACCACCAAATCCGGAACGGGGTTCCATGAAAGGCCCCGCCATCCGGGCCCAACAACACCTCCTTCGCCAGTTTTCCCACCACACCCCCTATGTTCCCTAGCGGGAAAGCAGGTTTCTTGGTGGGAAGGGAACCTCATGCAAAGAACGATCTGAAAACCCTCGCCAAAACCCGCTCCAACAATCCCACCCCCCTTCCGGATACCTGGCGAGGTACGCCCGCATCTTTTCCACCTTCACTGGCGTCTGACCCCTGCCCACCAAACCGCCCCACACCCCTTTCCTTTTTGCTGCAAACCGGACAAGCGTGGAAACCACGTTCACCCCGGGCACAAATGCTGAAAACCGCAAGCCGCCCCCAAATTACAGTGGCCCTCGTTAAAGACCAACAAAGTCCCAACTTGGCCCTCCAGAAGACGAGAACCTCGGTGGCCACCAAATGAAACGGCACCGCCGTTCCCACCCTGAAAGGACTGACAATATCGTGCAGGTCCCATAACCCGCAGCCACAAACCTATATCCTTATTATCCTACCGAATCGATGGCCGCACCGCCTTCCGCTGGCGGAACTGCTCATCGTACCGAAGCCATGCTTGCCCCCATAAACCCTTTGTGCCTCCCCGAACCCCTTTGCTTTATCATCCAACCGAACCCCCATGCCCCTCCTTATCTGTCTGAACTGAAACCGTGGTACCCCGCACCACAGAGGCCTGTGCCGCCGTGCACCCCCCGAAGACAAAGCTGGAAACCCCAAGCGCTACCCGGGGAACCCCTGACTAAACCTCGCCAGCCCCCTCTGTACCCCGGCTGCTAAACACCTCACCCCCCATGACCCTCACCCCGCAAGCCCCTGGGGCCTGAATAAGCTGCGCCCTGGACAGAAAGATTTGGAGAAACGGACAAAGACATAGGACCGTAACTAACCCGGGTGCGCGGGTGCTGCGACCCCAGCCGCCGCAGGATCCCTGAAGTGGCACCGAGGACGATTGCCCTAGCCGGAAAAACTGGACACCAGAAGATCTGGAACGGGGAGCGTCCCCGTGGCCCACAACGTCCTGCAAAGACCGCGGGGACCTATCCCCTGCCGACGGATCCAAGAATCCTCCGCCGCCTGGGCCGACCATAAGCCGCCCGTCACCAGCAGAACTCCGGCCAATCCCCCGCCGCTGCTGACTCTCCATACTCCTGATGCATATGGCCGCGCCCCCCGGCCGGCACATCACCGGGGCGGCCCGTCGCCGCCGACACACCAGCCGCTACCAGAGGTGCAGCAGTCACCGCCCCAACCACAGAGCGGAGCCTGCCACCCTCCGCAGAGCCTGTGCGCCTTGCGGAATTCCTCCCAGCCCTGGGCCTGTGAACAGCCAACGACACCCTTGCACCCTGGAATGGAGGGGCTTCCCCGGCGTCTCCGGCTCTGGGGGGTCACATCAGGGCTAAGGCGCTGCGGCGGCCTAGCCCTGCGCCCCCCCCTCGCGCCGCCCGCCACCGCGGATGGCGCCTCTGCTACCTGCAGGGCTTCCTCCACCCTTTCCTGCAGCCATGCGCTCCCACGGGACCCGGCCGCGGTCCGCAGCCGCTCCAAAACTGCCTCCACATCGGCCTTTAGTGCTGAAGCAGCGCGCGCAGGTCCCTCACAGTTTGAGCCTCATGGGCGCGTCTGCTTCCTGTGTACGTGCGGCGGCCTTAACAGCCAGCCGCACGTCACAGGCTTCGCCCGGGAGGCGCGGCCCGCCGGGTCATGCAAGGGGGAACCTCCCCCTCCGCGCGCTATGGGTCCGGCCCCCATCTGGAGCACCAGGAGTGGCCAAATACCTGTGGACAGAGTTCTCATCTCATCTCATAGAGAGTTACATAAATTGTTTCCTTGCAGTCATTGCCTCACAAGATTGTGCAACAAAATATAAAGAGGACCTGGACAGTTTTGTTATTTAATCATTTTTTAAATTTTTTTAATGGAACCCCAGTTCATAAAGCAATTGGTTTCCATTAGTCAATTTTCAGTCATTTTAAATATATTATTACTGTTGTCAGTTTCAAGTGGTTTCAGTGACCATTGTGGGTTTTTCTCTCTTTCATGGTACGAGAACAACAATTTTGTCCATGTTTTGTACATTTAGGACATTTTCACATGTTGTATATTTACAAAGAAAAAAGAAAGCTACCAAAACCCGTGTGTTTTTTCCAAACTTTTGTCCTCAAAAACTGCAGCGGCCGGATGTTACCTGCGAGTCAATAGGCTAATACTCTACAAATCCTGCTATTTTATTTGTGTTTTTATTCCTCCTTAGGTGCATTTATTTGGTCATTTGCAGTTGTTTTAAACCGCAGCACGCTGTCGGTGTAGCAGTTTTTCAGACAGTTTCTTCCCATAGATCTCAATTGTTTTTCTTTCTGTGTATGTACAGTATGTTGCATCTTTTTATCCTTTTTTGTAATGTTTTATACATTGGCTTGCATAAATTATATTGAGAATAAGCACCAGAAAAAAAAAAAAAACATCAAAAATGCATAAATGAATATACACATTTTTTAAAGAAATGCTATAAAAACTGCAAGAAAAATAATGTGTGAAGCCTAAAAAATTACATGCAATTGTTCATGCTTTTTAATCCACAAAAACTTCATGAAAAATACAAGCGAAAAGGAGCCTAAAGTAGTTTTGCTTTGAGAGGTTTTGGAAACTGAAAATGAAGATCAGTAGAATGGAAAAGAACAAGTGGTTATACACAGAGCAGTACATGGTGAACTGCCCCAAACCTCCACCTCACCCACAACAGGTGCATACAGTTTGGGTGAAGGTGTCACTTTTGATAACATCACCACGTGTTCATTAAGCAACACCTTTTCAGCAAGGGTGTGATCTAGATGCTTGGATCTAGACGCTTCCCCCTATTCAGGCAACAGGATGTTAAAATAACAACAAGTTTGCTTTATCAGGGAGAAACCGTGTCCCAATCTGATCCTGTACCTGTAGAGAACCCTATGGGCGACATGTATGATCGGGAGTTGCGCCTGTTTTCTGGCGAAAACTGCGGCTCACCGATCCAAATCCACTGTCAGACGCAGTGATGCGGTGTTAGGCACAACCTTCGCCACTTTCGGACGCGCCTAACATGAAGGGGCGTGCAATGGGCGCGGTGTGGGCGTTCTGTGGCGGGACGCACCACATTCGAATACTCTGAGGCATCGCGGGTCGGCAAAGTGCGGCGCATTGCAGCACTCGCCAGCTCCGACAGGCAGACCTGGTTGAAGGTGGTCTAAATGAGCCGGAGGAGGCAAAGTGAAGCGAGAACGTAATGGATTGTTGCAAAATGGCTTTGGTGATTTTTAAAACGGTAAAAGAATAAAAAATGAGTTGTCTTAAAAATTATTTATTAAAAAAGAAAAATTTCAAAGCTGCAAAAAAAGAAAAATGGATTAAAAAAAGGGGATCTTTTTAAATTAAAAGGGAAATAATAAAAGATCGCAAAAAAAACCCAAATCTCAGGCTGTGCGGCTTGGGTTGAAAAAAAAAAACATTTTTTTAGGTGTAAAACATTATCAGAAAAAGAGCTAAAAACCTTCTATAAACTAAAAAAAATCACAAACAACGCGTTTGTCGCGTACCGGCGCAAACTAGAATTGGGGGTTATTAAAAATTGACTGAAGCGTAATTAAAATTTGTAAGCGCTTCTCATTGGTCGGATAAACCAGCCAATCAGAATGGGGACGTGCCTATTATAATAGGTGGGCGAATTTTAAAAAAAATTGGGTTCGGTCACTTCGCCGAATTTCCCGACAAAAAAAAACTTCGGCCCCGAATTCTTCGGCACGAATGGGTTTTAAAAGCGCTTTTTCCGGGTCCCCGAGCTGCAGGGTGCTTTTTAGAACGTTGTGCCATGTTTAAAAATATGCGGGGGCTTGGTTTGGTCTTCATACAATGTTTTTGTTTTAGTTAAACACGCAGAGACCCCCACGCTTTAGAATGCTTCACTAAAAAATTCCTGGCATTAAGAGGGCAAAACTGACCAAAAAACTCAACGGGAATGTAGCTGATAAATATGCCCGGCAGCTGGAAAAAAAAAAAAGTGAGAGCTCAGGTGGCAACATCAGTGACGAGTGTGGGGGGTGCGGCGGGGGCCACCGAGCATGAGGTAGGCGTTTCACAAAGACATTCGGAGGTGGCAAAAACAGGAGTAGGCCAAGAGTGGCACAAGATGAGAGCGGAGGTGACGGGGGGCCCACGCGATGGGTCAACGGGAAATGACTTCTGGAGGTGGAAAAACAGGAAAAGGTACAGAGGGACAATGTGAGAGCGGAAGGGGGGAGGGGGCAGCAGCTAAGCGCAGCTGAGGTCGACAGTGGCACATCAAATTCTGGAGGGGGCAAAAAACAGGATTGGGGCCCCAAGGTGGGGGGGAAAAACACAGTGTTAGGTCCAGTAGCACCCACAGCAACAGCATGAGGTCAGGCAGTGGGACAATGCAGGTGGGGAGGTCAGGCAGCGCCACGCAGCAGCATGAGGTCGGAGTGGGACAAGCGTGTGGAGATGGGTGGAAAACCCAGTCCGGTAAAGTGGTTGGTGGCAGGGGGAAAAATGTCAGCAGAGTTGGCATCGGGGGGGGCGGCTCAAAATAGGGGCTGAGGGGGTTGTTGCCCCCCAGACTCATTTTCACATTTTGGGGATGAGGCGTCATGGCTGAGTAGTTGCCCCCCCTAAGGCATTGGTTGTGTGGAAACCCTGGGGGATCCAGCCTGTTTTCATCTTGAAAAAGGTAGTCGTTACTTTTCCCATGGAAAAAATCGGGTTCTCCTTGGGGAAAAGTTGGGCCCCCCCCGCACGAACACCGCTTGATGCCACACTACTGGCCGGGCGTACGTTTCCCCATGCAAATCGGCAAGTTGGGGCCACAACCCGTTTGGCTGCCAGTGTCGGCGGATCTTCTAACTGGGGTGGCAGAGTGCTGTCCAAGTGGGGCCACCCCTGTTGGTTCGGGTCTGCCCCGGGCCCTGCTGTGTGCGCGGCGATGCCCTCCTCACTAGGGGGGGAAAGGGAAGTGCTCATCGTGCCCCAAACTTAGGTTGTGCTGATGGAGCTGGTACTGCCCCTCCCCCCCCACCTTCTCCCGCGCTGCGGCAGTAGTCGTGGCGCTGGGGAACCCCCGGTCAGACCTGTCGAGGGGGAGATGCCGCCATAGGCAGCGGCCAACTGATACGGGGATTTCCCTATAGTATTTGAGTTTGTCCTCCCTCTAATGCGGGGAAAAAAGGTCCCATTTTGGCCCGGTAGCGAGGGTCCAATAGGGTGGGGAGAAGTCACCCCTCTGCGGATGGTGCCTTTCGGCTGTCACTAGTGGAAATCAGCTTGCTGCGGGCCATCTGCACAAGTACCCCGGGGGCTCCCCCTCCACTATTTTAATGCCACGGTGCTTGCGCGAAATCGCCTCGTTTCCTTTCTCCATCTACCCCCTGCTGCTCCTGTCCCCCTCTTTTCCCGGGTAGAAAATCCACTTTTTCACCGACATGTTCTGCTCCAATGTCTCCTCCCCCTTTTTCCATTTCAGTCCCCACCGGAAACTCATGTGGCCGTGGAGTGTCGCCTTTCCCGTACCCCCCCCAGACAGATTTTTCAGTCTGTTCCAGGACTGAAGCGTGGAAAAAAACGTTATTCATCCGTAGTCTGGCGACTGACAAAAAAAGTGGCCCCCTCGAATGGCCTCAACAAAGGCAGGTGCACGTGGGGCTCCCCTGGCGGGAATAAAAATTTTAAAAGGGGAGTACTCCTGTTCCCTGGACCCTAAAAAAAACGTTAATCCCCTTTCTCGTTATACAGTCGGCCCAAACTGTGCGGCTGGAATTCCAAGGGGTGGAAACATGCATATCAGGTGGTTGGGGGAGGCCTTTAGCCGCTGCAATCGAGGAGGGTTTTCCGGTTTTGAGGAAGGGGGAATGAAGTACTGCACAGTTTCCTCCCATTTCAGAATGTTTAAAGATCGGGGGAAAGACTTGGGAAACTTTTAAAAACCAGATTGAACACGTGCGCCTTGCAGGGCGAATGGGCCATCCCCCTCGGTGCGCGGGACACATTTTCCCTCCCTTTGTCCGTCACCAGGGTTTCCCGTTTTGGTTTGGGCGGGGAAAAAAGCCACATATGATTTTTGCTGCTGCGCGGAGCAGTTCCCTCCCCTGTGTGACTTGTTCCCCGAGGCAAGTCAGGTGTAAAACTGCGTGACACCGCTGTGCCTACACATGTTTTTTGATGGGAGCGTACTTGTGGAGGCTGAGATGGTGGTGGAGGGGAGGAGGCGAAATTTGGGCGAAACCGAGTTTGACAATGTGGAGGGAAAGCGCGTCTCCCTTTTCCAAAATTGTTTGGTGTGCCCGGGGAGGAAGCACTTCACCCAGTGGGCCCTAAAGGACAGTCGGCCGACCGTAGTTTCCTCCAGACGTCCGCGCTTTCGTGCACCTTGGAACAAACCCAAAAAGTCAAGGATGGCCCCCTTCTGTTTAATATTTTGAAGTGCTGGTATGCCCTTTTTTGGGAAAAAAAATTACGGCTTGGAAATTTTCATCTCGGCCCCGGGACAAGCCATTAGTTCTGAAGGTGCAGGTCCACCATTTGGGAAAGGGGGGACGCGTAACAACACTTGGACAGGAGCACGGTCAGTTTGCCCTTAGGATGGTTGGGGCACATACTGTTGTCTCTTTGCAAACGCCCCGCTGAATGTGCTGGGCCCCTGGCAGTGGGGCGGAGCATCGGCGGGAGATGATGCAAAGAGAAAAAGCTCCTTCTGCGAGGTGGTGGGCCTTGATGGCTGCAAAGGCATGCGTGCCCCCTGGGCGCTGTCGGCGGCGGCAGATGGACCCCCAAAATCTGGCCACGTTTTCCCAGGCCCCGGTGGTGGCTGCATGTGTTGACGAGGGCCGTGGTGCCCAAAGTTAGCCCCTGGCCACGCTTCATTTCTGCCCCCAGATTCTACATAACCCATATTTGGCTCCTCCCGGTGTTTGCAAAAAATGCCACCGCCAAGTTGGATTTTCCGGCAAAACTCTGCACTGATGACTATGGGCCCCGCCCCGCTTTTAGCCCCGTGCCGTACTTTCTTGGACCTGCGAGCGGGTTTTTTACCCCCTGGCCGTTGGCTCCCCCCTCACATTGCTTCCTGCCGACTCCGGCCCCACGACCCACTTTTTGGCTGGCGTTTCCTTGGGCAAGTGACGCCCTCTTTCCCGCGATGTGAAGCCCCTTCCTTCCCGGCTCTCAAATGCGGTCGGTACTTTTATCCTATTTGTGTTTCATCGTCATTTCTGTCCTCATCACCGTTTTGGTATGCAGGGTGACCCCTCCAAAATGACTCCCATACCACTCTCCACATCTATCTTTGCCGCTACTGCAAGAAGCAGGCGTATTGGCCCCCATTTCTTCGCTGCCCCGTAGTGCGGTGCCCTCCTCAAATTGTTATCCTCGCTATATGTGGCGTGACCCAGACCACATAGTGATCTTGGTGAGGGACCGGATGGGACAGAGGCGGGTGGGACGGGTGAGGGCCCCTTTCCCCCTCCCCGGGCCCTGCCAAATAAGGGGTTGTGTCTGAGGTTCCACCGACTTTGGCTGGGGGTTTTCAGATGTCATCGGGAGGAAGTGGATGACCTGTCAACCAAACAAAAACCCTTTGGGTTTTCTAGTCAGCACACGGGCCGCTAAATGAAACGTCGTTGTGGCCTTACGGTGACCCCTGCTGCGACGTCCCTTGGTGCTGCGACTGGGCCTGGTGTTTGTGCCTTGCCACTCGAGGTGAAAAGGCCCCCCTTTTGTCTGACATATGTTTGTTCAAAAATGTACAGACCTGTTTGATGAGAATCTGTATATGATAAAAAACACACCTTGTATTTCTCCAAATGAACCCACTAAGAAGCTTGGGTAACCCTTGGTTTAAATTGCCTCCCCAAATGGCAGGAAAAAATTGGGTTGTATGTGCCGTTTAAAAACTCTGGTATTTTACTGAATATAAAAGCACAACAGGCTTAATTTAACCTTCGGATATGAATTATGCTACAGAATTTCTTCTGTGGCGGTGAAAAAGAAAGTTTCTTTTATGAGTACAACTGCAGAACAACGCTTAATTAACCCCTGGATGTAAATTGCGCCAAAGAATTGAGCAGCCAAAAACTAAGAGCTTTGTAGCGTGTTACAATTGCGTGTTTTCTACGCTACACAACAAGAGATAAAACTTGTAATTAACTTTCGCTTGTGAATTATGCTACAGGAAAAAAGTCTTTTTTGGCGGTGAAAAAGACGGCAGCAGAACAACGCTTAATTAACCCCTGGATGTAAATTGTGCAAAAGAATTCAGCAGCCAAAAATGAAGTGGTATTTGTATTATAAAAACGCTGTTTCTTTAAATGATTACAACAGGAACTGGCTTGATCCCCCTTGGATATTCAATGTGCTGTGAGCAGATAGCATTAAAATGTATATGCAGCTGCAGTGGACGCACACTGGACTTCAGATCCAATACCCCACAAAATCAGAAATAGAACATTAAGAGAACAGTCTCTGAGACAAGCTGAGACACCCCCCAAAAATCGCTGTATAAAAATCAGTTCTTTAGTATCAGCTATCACAATCAGCCGAGGCAGCACCTTCCCTGTCAGTACAGTGAGAGCGGTATGAGCTCCCAGCGTCGCGCCCGGACTAATAAAGGTGCGGTGACGTCACAGAATCCCGCCGGTCTCTGATTGGCTTCATCTCTGCACATGTCATGCAGGCTATGCCTTCTTCCTCCCAGAGTGCTTTGCCCCATGTAACGCCATGTGCTCACAGCCATTTTATCAATCAAAAGCACACTTCGTTCACGCGAAGTACCCCAAACCTCGACTTCGTTCAGAACGAAGTTTTCCAAAAATTTAAACGAATTCCACTTCTTTTAGAATCAATTGCCATCTTAATTTTAAAACCTATGGGTAGTATTGCCAATCAAATGAAAAGGGGGAAGTTCAAAATCGAAAAACTGCAAGAAAAAGCTGATTGGTTAAATAGGGGGGGAGCTTGGCTACCCCGGCCAATCAGAGCGCGAGTTTTTTCCCTTTTTTGTCTATGGGAGTGGGTGGCATGAATCTCGCTCCATGGGCATGGATTTTAGGAAATAAATTGTTTTTATTAAGGTAAAAAATTCTCTTTTAAAAGAGCAAAAAACTTTCTAAAAACATACAAAAATTGAAACCCCTAAAACGCGTTTGCGCCGAGCCCGGCATACATCGGGAATTGTGATATAGGAATTGCCAGGAAAAACAGTAATTCAAAATTCTGAAAGCTCTTTCATTGGTCGGATAAACCAGCCAATCACAATAGGAGAACAGTGCCCCATTAAAACCTATGGAGAAGTATTGCCCAATCAGATAGGGCGGGTCGGCGTGGCGGGGGGGAGAGTGTGGGCCCGCGGGTATGGGGGGATACCTACCTCGTTCTGTCCGCCCGCGCCTCTCCCGGCCGAGGCGGTGGTGCCGCTCCCTAGGGCGGGTCTTTTCTTGAAAATTTTAAAAAGGGCCGGTCCGGTAATTGGCAAATTGCCGGGCGTTCCCTATTTATGGTTTTGCTCCCAATCACTCCTTGCGGGATTTTTTGTTGCCTCATACCTAGAAAAAGTGTTCCCTTAGTGTATTCCTGCCCTTTCGTGACCGACCTCTTGCTACGTTTCTGACCGAAATTGCTGCCTGCCCTGACCTTTCCTGCGGGGCCCCGGGCCCGACCTTGCCCCCGCCTGCCTTCCTGCCTCTACGACTACGTTTTTTGGCTTACGATTCTTTTACCCCGCTGACCCCCGGCCCCCACCGCAAGCCCGCCCTGTTTAGGGGGGTTTGGGCCTGGTAGAATCCGCCGCGAAGTCCATCCGCTTGCGGGGACTCTGGTGAAAAAATGGGACCCCACTTAGACTCCCCTTCCCCGGCGCGGTTGTTGCCATGCTTGCGGTGGTCGGGGTCCATACCCAGCCCTTTTCATGATGTTGCGCCGTTCTTTAGTTTTTTGTTAGGATTTTATTTTTGATTTTTTTTGAAGGTTTTAGCCTTTTTCAGAGAAGGTTTTAAGAATAAAAAATTTTTTTTTTTTTTATCTCCCTGTCGCACGGGGTGGGCTGAGTTTTTTCTTGAGCGTCTTATATATTTTCCCCTTTTTTTTTTAAAGGGTCCCTTTTTTTATACATTTAATCGTTTTTTGAAGCTTTGATTTTTCACTTTATTATTCATTCATTTGAAAGACAACTCTTTTTGTTTTCCCTAAATTCTTAATTTATTTTTCGTGATTTCAGCCTTTTCGATTGGAATACATGTTTGGCGCGTCCTTCTGCGCCTAAGTCCTCCCATGCCCCTACCATTTGGCCCCTCGGGCCCCCGACTTTACATGAGGGAAAGCTTTAAAGCCCCGGGGGCGCTCAAAAAAGGGCCTCCGACGCGCTGCTTTCAAAATTGTCCCCCTTTTTGTCCGGTACATCCCTGGGAAAAAAATTTTAATTGGGCCCTTTCCCTGTTCGAACTTTTAAGGGGACGTTTTTTTCCTTTTCCCCAAAAAACCTTTAGGGATTTTGGTACCAAATTGGGAAAACCGAGAAGGTTTTGGCCCGGTCCCCTGTTGAAAACCCTTGGGTTTCCCAAAGGCCCCCCAAACCCTTTTAAAGAACTTGGTTGGCCCCGGTATATGATGAGAACCCTAAAGGTTGAAGCCCAATATCGTTCTTTTCTTTTAGGTCTGGTCTTGTACTTTTTGAAAACCCCTTTTGGTTTGGGTTTTGCACCTTTTTGAGACCCCTTTGGTTTGGTCTTTTTTCCTGTTGGACCCCTTTTGGTCGGGTTTCTTTACCTTTGGGACCCCTTTGGGGTCTGGTCTTCTTCCCTTGAAAACCCAATAGGTTGGTTTTCCCAAAACTTTTTGGAATCCTAAAGTCTTTTTCTTTATTTGCGGGAAAAACCCCTGTGGGGGCCCATTTTGTTTTTTATTAAAAACCCTATATTTTCTTGTTCTGTACCTGTTGAAAATCCTATAGATCCAGCCCCTTTTACCAGCTGGCCCCTTTGTTCCTTTCCCTCCCTTTTCTAAAAACCCAAAGGGCCCTTTCCCCATCCCTGTTGAGCCCCCTTTAGGTTGGTTCTTTTCCTGTTGAGCACCCTGAAGGCCCCTTCCCATAGCTGTTGAGAGCCCTATAGGTCTGGTTCTGTACTTGTTGAGAACCCTAGAAGTGCGATAAGGTACCTGTTGAAAAACCCAAATAGGTCCTTTTTCACTTTTCTTGTTTTTGGTTTTAAAAAATTTCTTCTCCACCGTTAGAGAAAAATTTCAAAAACTTTTCCAAACTGTCCAATTTTTCGAATTTTGTTTTTTTCGGGACCTCCCCGCCCCTTTGGACTATTTTTTTAAGTAATTTTTAAAAAAAGTTTGGTTAAATTTAATTTTTAGTCCTTCCCAATTTTTTGCGATTTTAAAGAAACAGGGGGGATCTTTTAGTGGTTTTGGAAAAGGGCTTGGGTCCGCCCCACTAAATTTAACACCTGGTATTCGGCCCCGGGAAACTGGGGTTTTAAAAGGTCCTGGTACTTTCCAAAAAATTACCCGGCAGGGTTTTGCACTGAAAGGTAACATTTACATTTGGGGTACACTATAGGGGGGAAAACACTGAAAAATGTCCAAACCGGGGGGGGCTAGTGAAAAATTTAAAGTGAAATTTGAAATTTAAATTTGGAATACGTGCAATTTTTCATAGAAGGCGGGCCCTTTCCCTTTTCTAGTCCCCCCTTGCAAGAAATGCTTTGAAAAAAATTTTGAAACTTATTTTTGCAAAACCCCCGCTGGTTTGGAAATTTGCAGTTTTTTCCCTCCTGTTTCCCGGGCTCGTTCCCAAAGGACCCGTGGCCCGGGCATTGTTGTGTGTGCTGTTTCTGAAAGGTTGGTTTAAATTTTTGGTTTTTGGAAGCCCCTTTTTACGCGGTGAGTTACAACAAAACCCTTCTATTTATAATGCGTTTCCCCAAACCTATAGTGGTTAAACTTGCTTGGCCCCTGGCCATTTAACCCCTAGTGCGGGTTTTTTTGGGTCCCTGCTTTTTCATGTTAGAAGAGGAAAAAGGCTTCTCTGTCCCCTGGGCCACTTCCCAACGGTTTTGTGGGTGTCAATGGTTGTCGGGTGATAGAGGTCTTATGTATTCATGAAACGGACCCTTTTTAAAATTTCGTTTCTTACATAGCAATTTAGTAATGTTATGAATTTTATTACGGGGGTATTAAAAAAAGATTTTGAAAGGGGTCAAATTTCCCATTTTGGGACAAAAAAAAAATTGTAAAAAGGGAAAAAAAAGTGAACAAAATACATAAAAAGCGCTTTTATTTTGTAAAAATTTAAAGGACTTTATTTTCCCTTTTTAAAAGGGGGGGGGGGGGACGGGGTACTATTTTTTAAAAATATTGTATAATATTTTTTTAACGGGGGGAAACCCACTAAATGATTGAAATGAAAAAAAATTTTTGGTTGAAAAAAAAATTAAAGGGGGAGATCTTTAAAAACTTTTTAGGCTCCCAATGTGAAAAAGGTACTTCCTTATGGTAAAAAAAATTTTAAAAAACAGGAAAAAAACCCAATGTGGATCAACAGGTTTGAAAAGGAGGCATATAAAAAAAAAAAGGGAAAAAGCGTTTAGCTACAAAACAGGGGGTGGGTGAAGAGGCGCTAAAAAGTTTTGGGAAAAAAAAATTAAAGTTGTGAAAAATTTAAAGTTTAAAGGAAGCAAAGCTGGAGAGGGGAAAAGGACTATGAAATTTAGAATTTTAAAATTTAACCCCAAAAATTTTTTTTTAAACTTTATAAATAGAAAAAAAGATTAAAAAAAAAAATGGTGGCCCCTTTTTAAAAAAAATTTAAAGGGAGAGACAGTAGGGGGCGTTTGAAAAAAAAAGCAAACCTTTTTAAAACAATTTCTTCTCCACTATTTTTCCCGAGATGGTTGGGGCTTCCTGTTGATGGAAAAAGGGAGGATGTAAATTCCAACCTAAATGTTTTTGTCAAACCCAGGAAAAAATTTGCAGTCCCCCTTAGGAAGTTTTAAAATAGAAAAAATCCTCAGGTCCTGTCGTATACCCAAGTGTTTTTAAAAGGGATTTTAAGTGTTGTCTTATTTTGGCCCCCTATTTTTAAATTATTTTTGGAAACTGTTTTTTTTAAACGGGGTATGTAAAAAGGGTTTGCGCATGGGCAAATGTTTTTTTGCCAATATTCAAAAAGGGGGGTCAAAAAGTGCCAGGAAACTATGGGCCGGTAAGCTTAACCTTTTTTGTGGGAAAAAAGGGTTTGAAGGTTTTCAAACAAGATGTTTCCGGAGTATCTAAATGAAATTTAAATTTTAAAACCCCTTTCCCAGCATGGGTTTATAAAGGATGGGCCCTGTCTTAATTCATCGGGCTTCTATGGGGAAAGTCAGTTCTTTACGGGTTTCGGGGTGGGCACTGGTTTGTCTTTTTCTAGATTTTTCAAAAGGGCTTTTGTTTACGGTGCCACATAAAGGTTGGTAAATAAAATGAGTTTTGTTTGGGACGGGGGGAAATTGTGTGTTTTTTGGGAAAGGGCAAATGATGTTAAAAAAACAAAGGAGGGTGTTTTAATGGTAATACTCAGATGGTTTCCCTTTTTATAGGGGGGTTTACCACTGGCTCAGGGGTTGGGTTTCCTTTTCCTCTTTAATTTTTTTCCCTTAAATGATCTTACACGGGATTGCCCAGTACAAAAACCGATTTTTTGAAGATAAATTCAAAAACTCTGTAAAGGTTTCCACCCCAATAGAGGTTTAATGTGTTTTTAAAAAAAGGGAACCCCTGGAAAAATTTGGGGGGGCCCGGGGGCAGAAAAAGGGGCCAGATGGGTTTAACACAGGCAAATGCAAGGTTCTGCACGGGGGGGGAAAAAAATCCATTTTTGATTACATGTTACACGGAAAAACACTGGGTAAAAGTGACTGGGAAAGAACTTGGGAATCCTGGTGGACAGTAAACTAAACTGTAGCAGCCAGTGTCCGGCAGCAGCTGCCGAGGCAAACAGGATCATGGGGTGTATTAAAAGGTGCATAGATGCACATGATGGGAACATTATTCTCCCACTATACAAGTCACTGGTTAGACCACACATGGAATATTGTTTACAGTTTTGGGCACCCGTGCACAGGAAAGACATTGTAGAGCTTGAAAGGCGGCAACAAAAATAATAAAAGGACTGGGTGGACTACAATACCCAGAAAGAGGAGCAAGCTTAGGGTTATTTAGTTTAGAGAAAAGACGGCTTCGGGGGGGACATAATAAATATGTTTAAATATATTAAGGGCGTGGCCTGAGAGGAGAAGACATGGAGTAAGATCAGTGAGGTACAAGGAGATCCAGGAAAGAGCCAAGTCCGTGATGCCGAGGGAGGAGAGGATTTTTAGCAGGAGGGACTGGTCGACAGTCTCAAAGGCAGAGGACAGGTCTAAGAGGAGGAGCACAGAGTAGTGGCATGCGGCTTTAACAGTCACTAGGTCATTAGTGACTTTGGTTAGGGCGGTTTCGGTAGAGTGATGGGGTCGGAAACCAGATTGTAGTGGGTCAAGAAGAGAGTTGGAGGAGAGGTGGGAGGACAGCTGAAGATAGACGTGCTGCTCGAGGAGTTTGGAAGCAAAAGGGAGCAGTGAGATTGGGCGATAGTTGGACAGAGAGGAGGGGTCAAGGGTTGTTTTTTAAAGGATTGGAGTGATAGTAGCATGTTTAAAGGCGGAAGGGAAGATGCCAGAGGTTAGTGATAGGTTGAAGAGATGGGTGAGGGCTGGGATGATAGCACTGAGGTCTGGGATGAGGTGTGATGGCAGCGGATCAAGACTACAGGGTATTTAGTTGGATTTTGGACAGTAGAGAGGAAAGCTTGTCATGAGTGACTGTGGGGAAGCAAGTTAAGGGGGAAGAGCAGTTTGCAAGGCTAAGGGAGGGTGGTGGGGACTGCGGGCTGAAGCTTTCTCTGATGAGGTTGATCTTCTGGAGGAAGTGAGTGGCAAAGTTGTCTGCTGAAAGGAGAGATGGGGGAGGAGGTGCTGGTGGATGGAGAAGAGAGTTGAAAGTTTTGAATAATTGTCTGGGGTTGTGGGACAGGGAGGATATGAGAGTGGTGAAATAGTCCTGTTTGGCTGAGGTGACTGCAGCTTTACATGGAGGCAGTGATTGTTGGTAGACGGCAAAGTCCTCAGTGGAGTGAGTTTTCTTCCAGCGGCGTTCTGCAGCTCTGAAAGCTCGCCTCAGCTGTTTGGTAGAGTCTGTGTGCCAGGGTTGTCTGTTGATTTTGCGGGTTCTGCTGTGTGTGAGAGGAGCGACTGAGTCAAGGGCGGTGATGATTGTCGCTGAAAGTACATGTGTAATCTACATGCTCAAGTGCCCGTGCGGCAAAATTTATGTAGGGCAAACAAGTCGCATGGTTAGAATAAGATTAAATGAACATAAATCATTAATTAGGAAGTTTAAAATGAAGGACGCCCCAAATGTTGATAATGAAGAGGAAAAGAAAAATTATGGGGAAACATCTTTGGCACGCCATTTTGCCTTAGAGAGACATAGCGTATCTGAGATGCGCTGGTGTATACTAGAGAAAGTAATCAGTGTAGACGAGAAACAATTACAAAAAAAGTTGTTGCAAAGGGAGGCGCTGTGGGTACATCGCTTGGAGGCTCTAGCCCGAAAGGCATTAATGAAAATTTTTTAGTTTAAAAAGCCTTTCTTTTAGATGTATTGATTTTACTGTTTTTATCTTTGCTATTTTTAAGGTTTCTATTGGATACTTACTTGGTTACAATGGAAGGTCATGGGATGCAGCTATAAGATGGTGGCTGTGTCTATTCTGCGCATGCTTGAGAAAGGGGAGGAGCCTCTCCGAAACGTCGCACACGCTGACAGCTCCGCTCGGTCTCCGAGTACTCCTTCGTTTGCCCAGAATCCGGGCTTCTACACGGGACCTTATGCACCTTGGACGCCGATGAATGGTAGTTACCACACGGTTACGATGAAAGGCATGGTGAAGTCTTATGGACATAGAAACTAAATATACCGCCTCCGGTGCTACAGGACTCATTGTTGAACGGGGTTTCCTCGGAACTAAACATAAGTATCCCTTTTGTACCCTGCATTGAAGACTACGGTCAAATGGTTTTATGAAGTTGTTATAATAAAGTGTAAATTTTATAGTCACGGCCCACAGTGTTACTTTTGGATGATACCCAACTCTACATCTCCGGCCCAGATGTCACTTCTCTACTCTCCCGGATCCCTGACTGTCTGTCCTCCATTTCCTCCTTCTTCTCATCACGTCTCCTAAAACTAAATGTAGAGAAAACCGAGCTCATCATCTTTCCACCATCCAACTCTACCCCTACCCCTGATCTCTCTATTACAGTCAATGGCTCCACACTCTCACCGGTCCCGCAAGTCCGCTGCCTTGGGGTAATCCTAGACTCCGCTCTATCTTTCAAACCACACATCCAAGCCCTCACCTCTGCCTGCCGCCTCCACCTGAAAAAATCTCTCGCATCCGCTCATTCCTCAACTATGACACTACAAAAATGCTGGTCCATGCCCTTGTCATCTCCCGCCTAGACTACTGCAACATCCTTCTCAGTGGCCTCCCAGCTAGCACCCTCGCTCCCCTCCAATCCATCCTTAACTCTGCTGCCCGTCTTATCCACCTCTCTCCGCACTACTCCCCTGCCTCTCCTCTCTGCCAATCCCTTCACTGGCTTCCTATTGCCCAGCAAATTCATTTCAAGCTACTAACCTGACCTACAAGGCTCTCCATAACCTCTCCCCTCTATACATCTCTGCCCTACTTTCCAAATATCTCCCCCGCCCCAATCTCCGCTCCTCTCAGGACCTTCTCCTCTGCTCTCCCCTTATCAGCTCCTCACACAACCGTCTCCAAGACTTCTCCCGTGCTTCCCCACACTCTGGAACTAAATCCCCCAACACATCAGACTCTCCCCCACTTTCCCCACCTTAAAAAGCAACTAAAAAACCCATTTCTTAGGGCCTACCCCCTTTACACAAACCCTTTTTTATACTTCCTCCACAGCATGTTGCCCCCACCCCCCTGCCCTTTTTCCCCCCTCTTGTAGATTTTTAAGCCCTCCGGGTAGGGTCCTTTTTTTTTCTGGGGGGGGGGGTTGGAAATTTGGCCCATTCTTTTCCTTTTACCCCGGGGGGTAACCCCCTTTGACCTTTATTGTTTTTTAAATTTTTTAAACCCCCTGAAGGACAAAGGCCCCTTGGAACCAAATTGGCCCCCTTTAAAAAAATTTAATTAATAAAAAAAAAAAAAAAAATAAAAAAATTAATAATAGGGGTTCTCCCCAAAAAAGATTTCTTATTTTTAAATTTTTTTTCGGGGACTGTATCCAAAAACCCCCCCAAGGGGGCGTCCCCCTTACGTTTGAGGAAAGGGAAATTTTTAATTTAAAAAGGGAAAGGGGAAAAAAATTTTTTTAATTTAAATCTTAAAAAGGGAAATTTTCTTCCGGGGAAATTGAATGGGGGATTTCCAATTTAATTTAAAAAGGGTTTTTAATTTTTTAGAGATTAATTTTTAAAGTTAAGTGAAAAGGAATCGGGGAAGGGTATGGATAATGTATAGATTTTTAAAAATTTAACAGGGTTTAAAATAGGGGACGGGGGAAATTTTCTGGAGAGGGGTTTGGTTTAAAATTTTAATCCCGGGTTCCCAAAAAGGGTCTTGGAGCTTTCAAAAAGTTAATAAAAATTATAATGTTTAGTAAACCGGGGGGGTTTCGGGGGAAAAAGGGCCCGGGAAAATACTTTTTTCTAGATTTTAATTTAATATAACCAAGTTTATTGTGAGGGGGATTCTGGGGGATGGGGGTCGGGGCTTTCTAGGGGTAAAAATTCTTTAAGGGGGGAACAGAAGGAAAAAGGGGTTTCGGGGATTCCCCAAATTTTTAGATGTAAAATTTAAAACAAGTTTATTTTTAAAGATTTCAAAGGGGCGGGAAAATTTTTGAGGGAATTTGGTGACGGGAGGGAAAAGGGGGTTTTGGCCCCCATTTTTTTGTTTAAAATTTATTTTAGAACAAAATTTATATTTTAAACTGGTTTTTGGGGGGGGTTTTCGGGGATACATTTTCAAAATTTGTAAAAATTTAGAAAAAATGTTAAAGTGAGGGGGCCCATTCTGGGAAGGGGGTTTCCTGGTTTCCCTTTTCTAGAGGGAAATTAAAAAATAAAAAATTTTATAGGCCCCGGGGATTTGGGGAAAATTGGGGGAAATTTTTTGAGTTTGGGCGGGGTTTGGGGGGGTTGCCCAATTTCCCCCTGGGGGGGGAGGGGGGTTTCTTTTAAACGGGGTTTTTTTTATGGGATTGCCAAAATTGGGGGCCCGGGGGAAGGTTTTTTTTTCCAAATTATAAAATAGGGAAAATTGGCTTTTTTCCTCAGGGGGGGGGTTTTTTTTTTTGCTTCATCTGGATTCAACATTTTTCCCATTTTTGGAAAATTTTATTTTTTCAAAAGGGGGGGCTGAACCCCCTTGGTGGAGGGGTTTTTGGTTTTTTTTTTTGGGGGCCTTTTTGAAAAAAAATGTAAACTATTTTAACTTTTAAAAAGTGGTTTTTTTTGGGGGGAGGAAAAAAAACCCCCACGGGCCAATTAAAATTTTAAATTGGTTTTGGAAAACCATATAAAATTAAACGGGCCGGCCCAAATGGGGGTTTTTTGCCCACAAATTAAAGATTTCTTAGACTGAAAAGTAAAACCCAAAATTTTAAAAACTTAATTTTTTATTAATTTTAAAATTTATTAAAGAAAAACATTTTTCACTAAAAAACCCCTGGGGAATATCCCCCCTACCTGGGAACAAAAGGGTAACCCGCCCCAAAAAGGGGGCCCGGGGAACCTCAAAATTTCCTAAAAAACCCCGGGAAAAAAATTACCAGAAAAAAAAATTCATTTTTCCCAAGAAAAGGGTTACAAAAAATTTAATCCGGGGTTTTCTTCGGGAAAAAGGAAACAGCGATTTGGGGGGGACCCAAAAAAAACCCGTGGCCCACTACTGGGTTTTGCTCCCAAACCCGGGGACAAAACAAAGGGTACCCAAAACCGGGTTCTTCCCGACCTCAAATGGGTTAAAGGTTTTTGGGCTTCCCCTTTGATGGCGGGGCCTAGGGGGCAACCCCGAGCCAACAGGGGGGGTGGAAATGCCACTTAGATTTCGGGAAAGCAAAAGGGGGCCAAAGCCCCAAAACCCCGGGGACGAGAAACCCGGCCCCAATTAGCAAAGGGCCAGGGGTTTTGCTTTTTAAAAGGGAAAGGCAAAAAGGCGACCTTAGGCGGGGGCAAGGGCCTTTTCTGGGTGGCTGGACCCCCTGGGTTTTTTTTTTTTTTTTGGGTTTTCCAAAAAAAAAAACTGGTGGGCCCAGCACCCCCAAAAGGAACAGCCCCGGGGCCCCCTTAAAACTCCACCCTGCCCCCCGGGGGCCCCCAAAAGGGGGCCCTTGGATTCTGGGGTTTTGTTTTGGGAATTTGGGAACTCTTGGGGGGGAAACGGGCCCCCCATGGCAAGGGGGGTGTAAAATGCCTGGGTTCCAAAAGGTTATTTTTTTAAACCCAAGGGGGGGGGTTTTGGGGGGGTAGGCGAAGGTTTTAAGCGTTTCTCGTGGGGCGCCCAATTCACCCCCAGGCAGAAAAGGGGGGCTAAGGGGAGGATAGAGGGGGGCTAAATTTTCCCCTTTTGGGGGGCCCCACCTTTTTGGGGGCCCTTATTTTGGCCGGGAAAGGGCCCCCCCACCCGGGAATTTTAAAAAATTTGCCCCCAAAAGGGGGTTTTTTTAACCCCTAAAAGGGAAATGCCTTAAAAGTAGTTAATGACCGGGAAAATTTTTTTTTAGTTTTTCCCTAATTGTTTTTTTTTTAACAGTTTGGAAACTTTTTTTTTTTTTTTAATAAACGCATTTGGGATGAGGCCTCGTTTATTTGAGACAAGTTGCCCCTTTAGGGTTTGGGGAATATTTTTAAAAATTTCAATTTTTAAATAATTGCAGAATTTTTATTTTTTTTTTTTTTTTCAAAAAAAAAATTTTGTTTTGCCCCCTTCCCACTTTTCAACTAAAAAAAATTGTTAGATTAATTTTTAAATTAACAGGTTTTATTTAACCGGGTCGTGGTGGGAGGACCAAATTTTGTGTGGGGTTTTTTTTTTGTGTGTGAAATTTTATGCAAAAATTAAATTTTTTTATTTAAATTTTTTATTTTTTTTTTTTTATTTATTTTTTTTTTTTACATTTTTTTTCTTCATTTACTTTTTTTTTTTTTAAATAAAAAGGGAAAGGGGGGGAACTGGGGTTTTTTTTTTTTTTTTTTTTTTTTACCCCTTTGAAAAGGGTTTATTATATTCATATATGAAATTTAATTTAAAATTCTTTTGTCGGGTCGGGGACAGGCAGTGTTTTGGGCCCGGGCAACAGTTTTTCCCCTAAATCCCCGGGCCCTTTTTAAACACAAAACAGTAATGGGGTTTCTAGGCCCCAGGGGGGTTCTGGGGCACCCGGGGTCCCCGGGGGTTTTAAAAAGGGTTTCCTGGGTGTCCCGTTCCCCCACGAAGAGCGGGGGGGAAAAAAGCGGGGGGAAAAAACCCGAAAGCCGGCCTCAAAGGGTTTTAAAGTCCCGGGGGAGTGGGGGTTTCCCCCCGCCCCCGGTTTCTTCCCGGAAACTGAATGAAGTTTTGACCTTTTTCCCGCGCTGCGCGGGGCGGGAAAGGCCCCCAAAACCCCCCATGCCCCGGCTGGACCCCAAAAAGACGGGTGGGCGGTCTTTTAAGGATTTTTAAAAGGGAAGGGTTTTCCCGGGTTGGGTTTAAATTTTAAACCCCCAATTTTTCTTTTCAGGGGTTTTTGGGGGAGGGTTCTGTTTTGCCGTTTGGGGATTTGCCCCTTTTCCCCCTTTTTTAACCTTTTGGAATACCCCCAACCCCCCAAACCCAAAAAAACGGGGCCCAAAAGGTTTGGGCATGTTTGGGTTTTTTTTGGGAAATACGTAGGTGGGGAAAATCCACCCGGCTGAAAAAACCCCGTCCAGTTTGGCTACTGAGTGGATTTTCTTTTGGAAAGGGTTTTTTTTATGGGGGGGGGGGGCAGTCTTTCGGGGCCCACCCCTGCCCTGCGGGAACGGACATTTCCCTTTTTTTCGTCCCGGGTTAACTTTTCAAAATTTCCCGGGTTTTGAAAACAGACCCGGTTTTTAAGTTGAAAATTGTTCCCTCAATCGAAATTCGGAAAAATGACCCGTCCTTCCCATCAGCCCCTTTTTTTGGGTTCTTTCCGGAACTTTCTATCTTTCCGTGATGGCAGGGGGGGGGGTTTTTTGGGGCCCGCGGGGGGTCTCGCCAAATTCCCCCGGATTTGTGTTGGAATTAAGGGTTTGGGGGCCCAAAACAGCAGAATTGATGGGTTCCTGTAACTTTCATAGGGGGTTTTTGGAGATTTTTTAAAGGGAAAAGGGTGGTCGGGCGGGAGAAAAAAAAGGGGGAAAAATTGGGGGAACCCCTTTACCCCCCCCCCCCCCCGTCCCGGAAGATTCACACCCTTAAATTGGTTTTTTTACTTATATTCTTTATTTTCAAAAAAATGAGGAGAGATTGTTTGGGAAGGGGGAAAAGTCTGATTCTTTAACAGCCTTAAAGTGTAAACAATACACAGAGGTTCTTTGTTTTCATGGGAAAGAAAAAAAGGGGAAGATCTTTTGTATTTTCAGCCCCAATGTCATTGTTTTTCCTCCCCCCCAAGTGTCGTGTCATTATCCTCCCCCCCAAGTTTTCAGTTGCCCATTATCCTGCCCCCCAAGTGTCGTGTCTTTATCCTGCCCAAAGGTCGTGTCATTATCTGCCCCCCCAAGTTCAGTTTTCATTATTCTTTTCCAAAAAGGGGTCGGGTCATTTTTCCTCCCCCCCAAATGTCAGGTCATTACCCTTCCCCCAAGTGTCAGGTATTACCCTTTCCCCCAAGGGTCAGGTCATTATCCTTTCCCCCAAGTTTTCAGCGTCTTTATTGCCCCCCAAAATGTCTTTCATTATCCCCCCCCCAAAGTTCAGGTCATTTCCTCCCCCAAAGTGTCGGTCATTATCCTCCCCCCCAATTTGGTCAGGGTCATTACCCTTTCCCCCCAAGTTTTCAGCGTCATTACCCCGCCCCAAGTGTCGGCGTCATTATCCTCCCCCAAATGTGTCAGGTCATTATCCGGCCCCCAAAGTGTCGGTCATTATTTCCCCCCAAATTTTGTCGCGCCATTACCCTCCCCCCCAAGTGTCAGGGTTCATTATCCTGTCCCCAAGTGTCATTTATCCTGTCCCCCAAGGTCAGCTTTCCTTATCCTCCCCCCAAGTGTCAGGTCATTACCCTGCCCCCAAGTGTAAACCCCCCCGTTCATTCTTTTCTCCCCCAAAGGGTGTCGGGTTTTCATTATCCTGCCCCCAAGTTCAGTGTATTTTTCCTTGCCCCAAGTTTCAGCGTCATTATCCTCCCCAAGTGTCAGGTCATTATCCCCCCCCAAAGGTAAAGCTCATTTTCCTCCCCCCAATTTGTCAGGTTCATTATCCTCCCCCCAAGTGTCAGCGTCATTACCCTCCCCCCCAAGTGCAGCGCCCCATTATTGCCCCCAAGTGTCAGGTCATTATTTTTCCCCCCAAGGGGTCAGGTCATTACCCTGCCCCCAATGGTCAGGTAAATTTTTAATTCATGCCAAAAAGGTCAGCGTCATTATCGGGCCCCCCAAGTGTCAGTGTAAATTACCCTCCCCCCAAGGGCCCGGTCTTTACCCGGGGCCCCCAAATTTGTCGTGCCCTTTTCCCTTTCCCCCAAGGGGTTTTAAAGGAAATTCATTACCCTTTCCCCCAAAGTGTCCGGGTTCATTTTCTGCCCCAAGTGTTGTTCTTATCCTGCCCCAAAGTGCCCAGCTTCATTTATCCGCCCCCCAAGTGTCAGCGGTCATTGTATCCTGTCCCCCCAGAAGTGTCAGGTCATATACTGCCCCACCAAGTGTCTCAACATTATCATGCCCCCAAGTGGTCAGCGATCAATATCCTGCCCCCCAAGTGTCCAGCGTCATTATCCTGCCCCCAGATGCGAGTGTCAGCGTTCATTTATCCTGCCCCCCCCCCCTTGCTCTACAATGTGAAGAATGATGACAACCAAATCCAAAAACAGAAACAGAGTTAAAAATCCTCAGTTTCTTCTGTAGAATATGGGTTCGTACACCCTTATAGCCGAAACGACGCTGGTTTCAGGAATCGATATTTTGTCTTTGTCAATGTCGCGGTGCACGGCTGCGGCCCACTGCCGCTTTACTCACCCTGTCCAGGGGCGCAGTCTTACAGCGGGGGATGCAGATGGTGCAGTTGCTACCGGGGCCTGCAGTCTGAGGGGGCCCAAAAGTCTCTTCTGCTAAATAGGAAGAACCTACAAATTGTAAGTTGGCACATGGCAGGTGGGGGGCCCATTTCACATTTTGCACTATGGCCTTGGAGCTGTCATTACTTCTCACACTTCTCTGCACCAGGGTCCGGCTTCTGTCACGGCTTTCCGGTGCTGCTCACGTCCTGCTCCGGTTTGGGTCTGTCCTCTGTCAGGCTGCCGCGCTGTGTTGTGCACAGCATTTAAAGTGACAGTGTCCAATTTCCTGTCCTATGACCTGTGACCCTTGGCTATATAATGTACTTCCAGCCCTTGTCTGGTCAGTTCGTTGTTGTACCTACATAGATCTTGAGCCCTGGCTGCTGTTCTGCTGCTGATTACCCGTAAGCTACCTGTTACCAGTACAGAGGCTCTCTCTTAATTGTATGCACGTCCTTGTGACATGCATACAATTAAGATGTACAGCAGAGCAGGGAGAGCTGTGCATTCCCTGCCCCTGCCGTACATAGCTGGCAGGCGGCGCCGGAAGTGACGTCATCGCGCTGCCTGCCGAGCTTCCTGTCCTGTGGCCCAAAGCCTAAAGCAGACGGATTGGGGACGGGAGGTGGACAGAGACGAGGGGGAGCGTGGAAGGTGAGTAATTAGTTTACAGAGGGGCCTAAGCAAAAGGAGGAGGGGAGACTACTTACTACAGGGGGGATCTAAAAGATGGGGGGCGGGGACCTGGTGTGCCTACAGGGGGCCATAAAGACTGGGTGGTGGAGGAACTAACCTACCTACAGGGGGCCTAAAGACTGGGGGGGAATACTTCCCTACAGGGGCCCTAAAGATGGGGGGGAACTACTTGCCTACAGGGGGCCCTAAAGACTGGGGGGGGGGGGAACTATTTGCCTGCAGGGGGCCCTAAAGACTGGGGAACAATTGCCTACAGGGGGCCCTAAAGGGGGGGGGGAAACTTGGGGGCCCAAAAAAGGGGGGGCCCCCCTAAGGGGCCCGGGGGGGGGGGGAAACTATTTTGCCTACAAGGGGCCCAAAACGGGGGGGACTATTTGCCAAAAAGGGGGGGCCCTAACACAGGGGGGAATTCGCCTACAGGGGGCCCAAAATTAAGGGGGGGACAATTCGCCTACAAGGGGGCCCCTAATCTGTAGGGAGGGGCTTTTTGCCTAAAAGGGGGGCCCAAAAATTACATGGGGGATTTATTTTCCCTAAAAGGGGGGCCTAATCTCAGGGGGGCGGGGGGGACATTTCCCCCAAAAGGGGGCCAAACACGGGGGGGCTTTCCTCCTAAAAAAGGGGGCCCAAATTTCTACGGGGGGGGGGGTTTTTCCTGCCTAAAAGGGGGGCCCTAATCAAAGGGGCCCATTTAAAAACCTCAATGTCTCCTCAAGCTACTTAGCTACCACCCGGGGGGCCCTGGTACCTACAACCCACGGGGGGGCCCCCTAATTACCAGGGGGTAATTCTTACTTTGGGCCTTATAAATTGGGAGGTACATGGGGGGGGGGAGTGAGGGGTCTCAGGTGTTTTGTGTTGTAAATTCGCAGGGAAAAAATTGCTGAGGGGGTCTGGACCGAATAGAGAAGAAAAGGGAAAGTGAAACTAATCAAAAGACGTCCCCCTTTTGGCCCAAAAGGAAGTAAAATATTTGCAAAGCACCCATGTACCGATTCTCCACAAAGGGGCATGAAGGAGGGAAAAATTGGGTTTTGGTGTAATGGTTTTAATTCAAAAACAGTGTTTGGGGGTATTATTCAGATTTTTGGTTTTGGGTAGTGGGAGGGTGGCGGGGTTACATATTTTTATGGTGGAGATAAGTGGTGAGATGGCGGTAATTATTCGAAATTTTTGGTGTATTGATTGGGCTAA
>JAODAL010022837.1:0-63885 GCA_025379985.1 Phyllomedusa bahiana | reverse complement strand
ATTTTAACCTTAGGGTTGCCTAAGATTTTCACGTATCCATTTGACTTTTGGGGATGTTTTTTCAAGTTCCCCCCTTTTGGGTGTAAAATGAAGGTTGTGCTCTCCCATAGACTTTAATGGTCATCGCTCATAATCAAACTGCTCACTATCGAAAAACCTTATCGATGGTGGCCGACTATCGACTATCGCCCGATGTCGATGGCCTAGGTAATCGCTCAACACTACAAGTACCTAAGGGATTGGGATTGCCACTGATACGGGAAGTTACTTTTAAGTGATAAGACCTCAGGAGGAAGATTAATAGGGAGAGCCTCAGTTTTTGTAGCATTCACCCTATACCCGGACAAAGAACTGAAACGTTCCAACAGAGCATGTAGGGCTGGGAGTGAGATATGTAATTTGGTTAAGGTCAACAGAATGTCATCCGCGAATAGTGAGAGTTTTAACTCCCTATCTTTCAACCGAACCCCCTTGATATCTGGGTCAAGTCTAATGGCAGCTGCCAGGGGCTCAATACATAAAGCAAAAAGGAGGTGGGACAAGGGCCAACTATGTCTAGTCCCGTTCCTAATCTGGAAGGGTTCTGAAGTGTGGTGTGGATATTTAACCGCTGCTGAAGGGGTAGAATAGAGGCTTCTGATGGCCTTCATAAAGGGCCCTCCAAAGCCCATAGTCGTCAGGGTTTCAAATAGGAATGGCCACCTCAGCCGATCAAAGGCATTCTCTACGTCCAAGCTAAGGATAAGAGCCTGGTCCGAGCGAGCGTTCAAGATGTCAATCAGATCAATAGTTCATCTTGTGTTGTCCCCTCCTTGACGAGAGGGGACAAAACCCACCTGGTCCTTATTGATCAGCTCGGGCAGCCAAACCACTAGCCTGTTGGCCAGTAATTTTGTGAAAATTTTGATGTCCGATTTCAAAAGAGCTATGGGCCTATAGCTTGCACTCTCCGCTGGGTCTTTGCCCGCTTTATGCATAAGAGTGAAGTTAGAGTGTGACATGGAGCTGGGAATCGGGAGACCCCCTAAGAAGGAATTGAAGAGGGAAAGCATGTAGGGGGCTAAAACGTCAGAGAAAATTTTGAAATACCAGTAAGGTAGGCCATCCGGGCCAGGCGCTTTATCCGATGGGAGGTCCCTCAGAACCTCCAACAGCTCCTCCAACTCCACAGGTGCGTTAAGAAAGGCCGAGGCCTCTGGAGGAAGTTTAGCTAGGGGGCAGGCATGAAGAAAATCTTGAATGAACCTCTGGGCCGTTTCCTTGTCTCCCGGGAGCTCCGAAGGCAGGGAATACAATTTAGAAAAGAAGTCCGAAAATATTTTGGCTATAGACTTTGGGTCTGGGCCCGGGGCATGGAACGAGCAGCCCGTTCCTTAAGTTGGCGTGCCAACATCGTGTGGGCTTTATTGCCATACTCGTAATACTGCTGTTTAGAATAGAGGAGAAGCCTCTCCACAGCGTGTACCGCTAAATCCCTCAGCTCGCTTCTAACTCCCACTATACGTCTTAAGGTAGGGATGGACAGGTGCTGGGACATTCTCCTCTGCAAAACTTTCAGTTGATTCAGCAGGGATAATTTTCTGGCTTCCGAGTCCCTCTTAAACTTGGAACCTAAGGCTATGCATTCGCCTCTGAAGACCGCCTTATGGGCCTCCCACAACATGGCCACCGACGATACTGACCCCAAGTTGGTTTCGAAATAAGAAGCCAGGGAAGCTCTCAGTTTTTCCCTATGGACCGGGTTTTTAATCAGTGTTTCATTCAGTCTCCAGTGACAAGACCTGAAGTGAGAGGATTGAAAGTTAAGGTCGACCATGACTGGGGCGTGATCAGACCAAGAGATTGGCTCTATCTCGGATCCTGACAGTGACCGAAGGGTAGGGATGTTACCAAAAAAATAATCGAGTCTAGAGTGAGTTTTGTGTGGATGTGAGAAAAACGTATACTCCTTGTCTCTCTGGTGGTTAATGCGCCATAAATCGACCCAGCCCTGGGCCCTAATCAGTTTCCTGAAGGCCGCCGATAATCCAGCCTGGGTAGGCCCTGGGGACTTCCCTCCCATTGTGGAACGATCCATGACCTCCGAAAAAACCAGGTTGAAATCCCCCCCTAAGACCAGAGTGGATGAAGGAAGCCCAGATAGCTTAAGGCAGACCTTTTTTAAGAAACCCATCTGGGCAGTATTGGGGACGTACACATTGCACAGCGTAAGGGGTCGGTTATAAAGTGTAGCCTGCAGAATAACAAAACTGCCGTCAGGATCAATAAGCGAAGAATGGATCCGCAGAGGGCATGATTTCGAGACCAGTATGGCTGCCCCTGCCTTCTTAGTTGGGCTAAAAGCATTGAAGGCCAGTGGGTATAGATGCTTTGCAAACTTAAAGGATCCTTTAGCATTATAATGTGTCTCCTGTAAGAAGACAATATCGGCCCTTAGAGCCTTACATTCCCTTAGAGCCAACTGTCGCTTAGTGATCGAGTTTAGGCCCTTGACATTGAGAGTAATACAGCGGATCATAGTAGGAGGGTTCCTAACTTCTATTATCTAAATCCAGTCGGGTTAGTTTGTAACACCAGTTATCGGAGTTACCTAAACCAGGAACACCATCTTGGCTACAAAAGGGGGGAGGCCCCAAAAAAGGGCAGGAGGGAAAACGGGGACACACAAAACACATAACATTTAAACAATCACCAACTTAAAAATCAACAATATAACCAGAGAGGTTTACAAACTCGGGAAACTAGTTCCAAACCGATAGCACCCCTTTTTTCCCGGGGGAAGGGGGAGGGGTTTTTACAAAACTCACCTAGGAGTCCCAAACAAACCAAAAAAAGAAAAGCTCCCCCCTAGGGTTTCCCGCCCTCCACAAAACAAAATTAACCAGTGGGCCTAAAACTCCCAAAAAACAGGGGAAAGAAAAAGGGGGAAAATGAAAAAAAAAAAAAAAAAAAACCGGGGGAAAACCAAAAAAGGAAAAAAATTTTTCCTAAAAAAAAGAAAAAAAAAAAAAACCAAAAATAATAAAGGCCTTTTGTTTTAGCGAAGCGCCCTAAATAGTTTTAAAAACCTCCCCAAACCCTTTTCCACCAGACTCTAAATTTCCTATGGGGGGCACCTGAAGCTCCCCCCCAAAACCCACAATAAGTAAACAAACCCCAATAGCCCCCCAAAGGGAAAAAAAGGGGTTAACAAATTTGGTACTCTCCTCAACGTGGCGGGAATGTCGAGGTCTCGGGCCTGCAGGGTGTTGTCCAGGAGAGCGTCCTTTGCGAGGGGGGACCGTCTGCCATGCAGGAGGGGGGGGGGGTGGGAGGGATAGGGACGGACAGTTCCCAATCGTCCATTTTCGGCTGGGGAATCTTAAGGACGTCGCAGAAGGTCGGAAGATCTGAATATGACTTGAGCGTAGCTGAGCGGCCGTCCTTACGAGCCGCAAGAGCAAACGGAAAGTTCCATCGGTAGGGAATATGATGGTCTTGAAAGATCATGAGGAGGGGCCTCAGGTGCCGCCTCTTTTGTAGGGTGAGCCAGGAGAGGTCTTGAAAGATCTGAATCTTGGAGCCATAAAATACCAGAGACCGTATCCCTCTAACCTTCTCCATAATGGCTTCTTTAAGGGAATAGTCGTGCTAACAACAAATAATGTCCCTGGGGAGAGGAGAGGAGCCCTTAGGACGCAGAGCTCTATGTGCCCTGTTGAGCTTGAAGGTGAGGGAGAGGCTGAACCCAACACTTGGGATAACAGAGAGTCCAAATACTCCTGCAAGTTTTCTGCGCCCTGGGGTTCTGGGAGACCTCAGATCCTCACATTATTCCGACAGCCTCTATTATCAAGGTCCTCCAAATGGCGGGCCATTTCTTTCACAGTAGATAATTGGACAGAGATGGCAGGATGAATTTGTGCAAGGTATTGACGGGTATGATCCTGGTCATCCTCTAATGTATCAACCCTGGAGGACATCATTTTAATATCATGCCGGAGAGCTGAGATTTCCTCTTTACATGCTTCCTTGCACGCCTCCTTGACCTCCAATAAGAGACCTCTCAGTTCCTCCCTAGAAGGGAGCTGTGGGATCAATTCAGCCCAGGGGGGAGTATGAGATAGTTCCGAGCTATGTGGGGCAGGTGATAATGCAGGGGATCCCTGCCAAGACAGCAGCCCACTACCAGGGTCTGTGTTGTGAGAGCAGGCCGGAGATCCCTGGCCCATAAATTCAGCAGCCCCACTCATCACGCCATGGTCAGGGCCAGCAGGAGTAAGGGAGTCCTGTTGTGAGGGCAAATTGGATTGTGAGGAGTCCAGTGGATATGGCAGCGCCAGCCCTGAAGCCGCCATAGCTGAGTAAGAGCAGGGAGGCTGTGTAGACGGAAGGTGTGATGGAGTACCTGCCGGCACGTGCGGGGGAGCGCAGGGGGTTAAGGCGGGTCCCTGCCGCTGCTTCAGCTCATCCCGCTGTGAATCTTGCGGTCCGGGTGTGCTCTGCGCTGCTGTAAAGGCCCTCGTTCCCGGTCTGCGGGGAGAGAGAGGAGTGCGCCCTTGTTCAGCCCGTCCGGGGCCGCAGAAGGAGCTCCTGGAGAATTAGGTAGACCCCGTAGCAATGATGCCGGCGAGGGTGACAGCGAGGGATGCAGCTGAGCCCTGGAGAGGAAGGCGTCTAGAGCAGTCACGGCTGTCGGGCGAGACGTGAGCCTTCCGGATGTCTTCAGAGGCAGGTTGGCTCTCTTGTTACCCATTTAGGGAACGTAGCAGAGCGGGCAAAAGCTATTTTAGTGGTCTTCTTCACCGGAGCTCTCCTCTCAGACGTCCATATCCCTCTGCTTCCGGTCACGCCCCCCCCCCCCCTCAACATACAATTCTAATTGGTTGAAACCATAACTCGATGGAAAACTAGTAATTAGTTCCAAAGCTCCAATAGGTCATCCAATCTTACAAAAAATTAAAGGAAAAATTAAGCAGATAACTACAACTATAGCAAGTCCTTACATACTGTATAACAGTCAAAAACACCTGATGGAGACTGGAAATCACTTTCTATTCTGAGGACAGGAACTTCTTTGGGTCATGTATTTTATAAACAATGGCCTGCATTTAATAATGTGTTTGCACCAAGAAAGTGTCTAAAAATGCGGCAAAAATTTTTTATTTTCTTCCTTTAGCTTTTTTGTGCCTCTTCACTGCCCTCCAGTTTTAGTAGCTGAAACACTTTCTTTTTGTTTTTTATTGCCTCCTTTACATCTCTGTTGATCCACATTGGGTTTTTCCTGTTTCTAATTATTTTTTTTTTACCATATGGTATGTACCTCTCACAGTGGGCGCCTAAGATGTTTCTAAAGATCTCCCATTTATTTTTTGTTCTGCTATTTTTAAACACCTTGTCCCAGTCAATACGGTTTAGGGCCTCTAAGGATGATAAAATTAGCCTTCCTCAAATTCAGTGTTTTTGTTGCTCCATGACAAAAAGCTCTATTGAAGGATAAATGGAAGTTTATTATATTATGGTCACTATTCCCTAGGTGCTAATCAACCTGAACCTTTGTTACTCTGTCAGGTCTATTAGTCAATATTAAGTCTAGAAGGGCCTATCCTCTAGTCGGTTCCTGCACCATTTGGGAAAGGTAATTATCTTTAGTTATAGACAAAAACATGTTTCCTTTGTAAGAGCTAGAGGTTTCAGATTCCCAACTTATGTCTGGGTAGTTGATGTCGCCCATAACAACAACCTCATTCTGATTAGATGCTTCATCTATTTGCCTGAGGAGCATATCTTCTATGGGTTCTGTTATATTTGGGGGCCTATAGCAGACTCCTATTAGAATTATATTACTGTTATTACTCCCATGTATATTTACCCATAATGATTCCACCTGTTCATTACCTGTACCAGTGTTCGGGAAAATACTTTGGGAAAGTATTTTAAATACAAAATACTTATGACTGAAGTATTTTAAATACAAATACTAAATACTTTAATCCTGAAGTATTTTAAATACAAATACTAAATACTACTTCAAAAGTATTTTCCAAATACTAAAATACTTGAAAAATGTAAACAACAAATTTAATAAAAACAAAAAATGGATCAGAGGTCCTTTAACCCACTAGGATTAGCATCTACCCTGCAGATATGTCAGTGGCCAGGATTCATTGTGTCCGACTCCTATAGAAGATGTCTGTCACATGGAGGAGAGGATGCTACAGTAAAGAGAAACATACAGGTACCTTCCTTTAGTTACTATGCCTATTAATGTCAGGCATTTAGGGGATATTAGTTTCAGTAACTCTATGTGCTTCACATTAATAGCAGTTAACCCCATCATGTCCCTCATATTAACCCCTGTGTGCCCTATATAAGAGTTACTAATAATATGTGAGACACATGGGGATACTAATAAAGGACCTTAATTATGAAGATACCTAGTTTTTACCTCCATGTCTTTTACATATCAGTAACCCTTATTTGAGGCACACAGGGGGTTAATGTGAGAGACATGATGGGGTTAACTACTATTACTATGAGGCACATGGAGTTACTAAGCTGTAATGCACATGACCAGACTTTTTATCTGCAATGGTGCCCCCCCCCCCCACCCCCTCCCGGCTTATACTCGAGACAATACGTTTTCCCAGTTTTTTGTGATAAAATTTGGGGCCTCGGCTTATATCCGGGTCGGCTTATACTCTAATATATACGGTAATTTTACGGAATGGATTACGCGATCGGGATGATTAAAAACTAAAAATAAATCACGCTTCACTACAAGGCGGACTTGCGTTGCTGGAACGCGCTGGAATTTTCCCTCCTCTCATCACACCTCGCACGATTTACGAGAGTGATGAATTGAGTCGCGCTGTTTTTTTTTTTTTTTTTTTTTTTTTTTTTTTTAAGTGCGGTGAGGCGGGTTATTTAAATTACAACATTTGTTTTGAATTTAGAATTAGTAATTAAAATACTTAAAATACTATCTAAAAGTATTTTAATTACAAATACAAAATACTGAATAAAAAAAGTATTTTGATTACAAAATACAAATACCTGACAAGTATTTTAAATACTATTTTAATTACTTGTATTTTAAATACTCCCGAACACTGACCTGTACCTATATCTTCCCGCAGTGTTGGCTTCAGACAGGATTTTACATAGAGATAGACATCTCCCCCCTTCCGGTGTTTACGGTCACTTCTAAAAAGACTGTAACCCTGCAAGTTAACCGCCCAGTCGTAGCTCTCATCCAGCCATGTCTCACTTATCCACACTATGTCATATTTTTCTTCTGCAATTAATAATTCTAGTTCATGTACTTTGTTGGTGAGACTCCTGGCATTGGTTAGCATGCAATTAGAGATTTTTCAGTTTTTATTCCTTTCTCCCTATTCATTTTAACTATTGCTACACCCCTTCCTCCACTCCACCCCCTGATTTATTACTAATTCCCAGCTCTCTATCTTAACTATCTTGCACGCTATATGTGTAGTTTCCCTACCCCCAGTCCTTAGTTTAATTATTCCTCCAACTTCCTGGCCATTTTGTCCCCCAATACAGCTGCACCCTCCCCATTTAGGTGTAGCCCGTCCCTAGCATAGAGTCTGTAGCCAAGACAGAAGTCAGCCCAGTTCTCCAAAAACCCAAATCCCTCTTTCCTACACCAATTTTTGAGCCACTTATTCACCTCTCTAATCTCCCTCTGCCTCTCTGGTGTGGCCCGTGGAAGGGGTAATATTTCTGAAAATATTACCCTGGAGGTCCTTGCCTTGAGCTTCTTGCCTAAGTCCCTGAAATCATTTTTAAGGACACTCCACCTACCTCTAACTTTGTCATTGGTGCCAATGTGGACCATGAAAGCTGGATTCTCACCAGCCCCACCCAGCAATCTGTCAGCCCGATCCATGATATATCAAACCCGGGCCCCAGGTAAACAACATACTGTTCGACAATCCCGGTCTTTGTGGCAGATTGCCCTGTCTGTGCCCCTTATAATGGAGTCCCAAACTACTAGCACCTGTTTAGTCTGACCTGCACTCCTATTCCCCATCTTACTGGAGCAGACAGGGGTGTGTCTTGCTGCAGCAGTGCTATTTCTGAGCCGACATCCCTCTCATCCGCCAATCTTGCAAATTTGTTGGGGTGTGCCAGCTCAGGACTAGCCTCCCTAACACTCTTCCCTCTACCCTTCTTTCTAACTGTTACCCAGCTAGCTGCCTCATGTTTCTGCACCTCCATGCTACCATCCTCCCCAGCATCTACACCTGCAAGTGCTTACTCAGTGAGCAGTAGACTTGCTTCCAAGTTGGCAATGGATCTCAGTGTTGCCATTTGCTCATTTAGATCCAGGATTCTAAATGTGCAGTGTGCACACATCTTGCACAGCAGTATGCCCCCTCGAACTGTTGGTCAAGGATGGCATATATTGCACAGGTTGTGCACTGGACAGCATTGTCAATCATGGAACTCATGGGATGTTACAAAAAAAAAGAAAGAAATACAGATACAAATATGAAAAATCTGTCTAATACTGCCCTTTTTAAAAGCCCCAAATCTAAAGTCCCCCAATATTAAGTCCCACACTTAAGCAAAACGACTCAATTTAGACAAAACAGATAGTCGCACGCTCAGAATACTCGCTTAGGCTACTTAGCTTTTAACCCTTTGATCCAAAGCAGTTCAGCAGTGCAGCAGCAACTCTCCTTGTCCGACAAAAGGGGAATGGCCTCGGTAAAAGTGTCATGACAAAATTTTGGTGCAGTTAGTGGCATCAAGTAAGCCAACTTATATTGGTGCAACGTTAGACTAGACAGTTTTAGCATGTGCTCGATTTACTAACCTTGTGATAAATGTGGCATATTGTAAGACTGTCTACTCGAAGTTTACACTGTCTAAAAATGAGACAGTATTGATAAATCTGCCCCGATGATTTTATTTAGCAAGTGTCTAACAGAGGAACTAGCCTTGTTGCCTACAGCAACCATTCATAGCATCACTTTCATTGATATGGTGCAGCCACTGGATCCATTTACCTCCTAGGGTCTTCCATTTCTAGAACAAGGTTAGCGGCCACTTGGGAAGGTTGTAAAAATACTGTCACAGAAAAAAACACATTGCTTTCATGGTATGTGTGAGTAATTACATAAGATAGAAAACAAATACCCATAAAATGTAACCTTAAATATAAGAGCATCCTCCACTATATAGGTGATGTGAAGAGGTCTTCTCTGTCCTAAAGACAGTGTTTCCCAAGCATATTATACCATAGAGAAATGAAGATAAAACCCAATGACTAAAAGTTCCTATACTGACTTTAAGCGGGTTAGCCATCCTGAAAAGGGTGACCCCACTGGTCAGACCCTAAAAAAAAACTACAATCTGCCTTAAAGGATAAAAATAATATAAAGAAACTTAGGATACATGATCCTAAACATTGGTGATTACCAACAGTGAGGATGTAAACGCCATTTCATAGGATCATACACCCGGAGCTTCTTTATGCCTGGATAACGAGTCTGGGTTTATGTTTTTTCATCCTTTTGGGCAGCTAAGGTTTTTTAGGTTCTTACCAGTTGGGTTGCCCTTTTCGGGGCAGCTACCCCGCTTAGGGTCAGCATTTGGACTTTCTTACGAATAGTCATCGAGTCCTATTTTAATTTCTCTATGGGGTTATATACGTTCGAAACACTGTCTTTTGGACCATTGAAAGAGAAGACCTTGTCACATCATCTGATGAATACGACTTGGTGAGTAATTACATTCCTTGCCCTATGTCGTTTATCCTTATGTTAAAGGGGTTGTCTCCCTACAAGGATTGATTTTTATGATAAAGATCTTGCAAAAACAAGTCACTTTGCAATATATGACCATTCACAGTGTCCTACCTATTCCTTGATATCCCCTCTTGTATGGGCTGCATCAGCTCCTCAGGTCGCTATAGCTGCAGACCTGTTCACTCTCTCATGATAGGCTGCCAGCGCTGGTTGCTATAGCTACAGACCTGGCTTCTACTGCAGCCTAGTGGAAACCAGTAAACACACCCCTGAATTCAAAATGAAACTGAGAAAACAGGATGAATCAATGTAGTGAGACAACCCCTTTAAGACCAATGTTATGTTTTTGATATGGTTTCTGTTGGGGGATACTTTTAATGTTTATATTAAAAGTTACATCACAGGCTGTAGTGGTCTCTTCTAGGATACATACGCCCCGTGACCATTGAGGCTTGTAACTGACTGCAGTTTGACAAGACCACAGAGCAAGTTTAGAAGGTGAGGTTTTGTTCTTTTTTTACTACTTTACAAACTTTCTGGCTGGCCAGCTTTTCTACAAATGAAAGACCCTTTTAAGCTATGACCACCATGGTCAGTTTTGACCTCTAGGGCACAGCCCCATTTTTCTAATCTGATATGTGTTACTTTATGTCAGAATACATTTTTAATGCTTTGACGTGTCCATGTGATTTTGAGAAAGCTTTCTTATGACACATTGGCCACATGTATGAAAACTGTCTTGGTCTAAAACTCATTTTGTTGCCCATAGCAACCAGAGCGCCCCTTTCATTTCTCCATAGCACTATATGAAATGAGAGGGGCGCTCCGATTGGTTGCTATGAGCAACAAAGAGTTTTAGACCTAGACAGTTTTCATACATGTGGCCCATTGTGTTTTAAGTTAGCAATACATTTTGGTTGATACAGTCCAGTTTATTTGTGAAAAAAATGTAAAAATGTGAAAATTTGGAAACATTTGCTATATTCTAAACTTTTTTTTTATTTTTTAAGTCAAGTAGTTAGGCCATACAAAATAGTTTATAACTAGCATTGACCCTATGTCTACCTGGCATCATTTTTTTTAAATGTCTTTTTATTTTTTAGAACAATAAGGGGCTTGTAATATCACTACAAACCAAAAAAGAATAATATTCCTTTAAAAAATACCTTTTATTAAAGCCAAGATTAAAAATATCTACTTAAATATATTCAATAGGGACACACAGAAGGGGACAACATAACTATATTGCCTCCTATACCATCAGCACCAATGTAGCACCTATATCGGAGATCCCGCCCCGAAAAGGGCGACCCCGCGCTACTCCTTGGCTGACCCCTGTACTAGGCCTTGCCTTCTCCTAATAATTCACTCAAAGCAAAACCAACACGGTCACATGGGGAACAGCAAGTACTAAATTTAAATATTTGATAACAATAATAGGATAAGAATAAAGCGCCAGTGCCTATATGCACTAACTAAGCCCAGAGTGACATTATCAATAGATGAAAAGATGGAAACTAGGCGCCCATCACAATGAGCGCACGTTACACCCCAAACGCGTTTCGTCCCATCCCAGGGACTCCTCAGTGGGTCAGAAACAACATCTCCATCTACAAAACACAAATCGAACAGTTCACTGATTGCTTTTTTGTGGATTTGTTCCAATCTCATAAATCACTCCTTTCTGTGAAAAAAAAAAAAGACATACCTGAACCTCCAGTCTGATTTTCAAAAAGATACCAGGAAGATGCATTATCAACCGGAGTTGGTGTATCTCCCTATGGTGGAAACTTTCAGCGCACCATTGGTGTATGGTGTCCCACACCTCTACCATACATCTGCGAGTATTTATAGCCCCCACAGATGCTCCACCTCTATCCGAGGGGAAGAAACGCCCCCTATTATCTATAACACATAGATACACTTACTTTCAGTTGCATGTCCTCAACTTCTATGAGATTGCGCTCGGCGTCTCTAAAAGTGAACTGCGCATGTCAAGGAACAAGAATTTGGTGGCGCCGACTTCAATATGGCCAGTGGCGCATGCGTCCAATATCGCGTCACCCGGATTGGGCATGTCCAGTAGTCATCAAGCGCCGCTCAGAACGGCGCCCAATAACAGAGATCCAAACTGTCACTGCGCCTACATACAGAAGGAGTACAGCATATTGGAGCATATGTAGTTCGTAGACAATACCCAGCTCTCTACAGATGGGTTCCATAGTCAAACACCCACCAATTATACCCTCAAAGTGCCTCCATTCATTTATCAAAAACCTATATGTCCAACGGCGCATGCGTCCGATACCGCGTCACCCGGATCGGAACGCTTATGCACAGTAGTCATCCAGTATCCCTCAGAACGCCACCTAATAACAGAGATTGAGACTGTCACTACACCTACATACAGAAAGAGTACAGCATATCGTGAGCATATGTAATTCGTAGACACGCCGTTAGACAATACCCAGCGCTTTACAGATGGGCTCCATAATTAAACACCCACCAATTATACCCACATAGTGCCTCCATTCATTTATCAAAACCAATTGGATACTGCATGCATAAAGAATATATACTCATGCTTAATACAGAAAGTTTTTATCTTTAAATGGGACATGCAACATTGTATAAAGAAGCAGTGCATACAATGTGATATATGTAAATGCATCATATAGGTATCTGGCATGAAAACTACCAATTGTATAGGGAATCTGTGTTTACATGAGGGCTAAGCAATGTAAAAAAAGAACATATCCAAGCGGGTGTTATAAGAAGCACGTAAAGGACAATGACTCATTTAACCCCTTAAAGGAATATTGTTCTTTTTTGGTTTGTAGTGTTGATAATTGCTATTCCTGTAATCTTTACATGTGGGAGTTTTTCTATTTGAGGCTTGTAATAACATAGCAATATTTCTCATTTGCACGAAAACGTGCAACACATATCTTTACACACCTGTCCAGTTCTGACGTATCTTTGAGGGGCCTGTATGTTTGAAATATCCATAAATTGCACCATTTAACAATCTCTCAACCAGTTCCTGATCAGGCCATTTACCTCTTACTGACCAAGCAAATTTTTCTTTTACTTTAGTACATGAGGGCTTGAACACTATAAAAGCCTTCTTAAACTCTTTTCCACAATTTTTTTTGCCTTTTTTCCATGATACGTTAGGCTTTATATTTTTTTTTTATAATTTGAGAAAAAATGGTAGAAATAAAGCCTGTTTTCCACATCTTTTATTAATTTATTTTTAACACAAATATGGCGCTAAAATAAGTTCTGTAATTGTGTCACTTTTTCCATCATCGATGTTTCTGTACATATGATATAAAGTTTTAGAGTCAGTGGGGGTGGGGTCTAACAGTTGATAATATTTTATGTATGTAGTCTATTATTACTCTATTTTACATATTGTGCCCCCATGAAAGTCATGAAAACTAATATTTTCAATGGGACATGCATACAATTGAAAACTATAGCAAAGAAAGGAGCGATGTCTTAGGCCCCAAGCCTAAAGCGCCACGTTTGGAGCCTAGAGCAGGCGGATATGCTGGGGGAGCGTGGGGAGGTATTATCCTTTTTTTTTTTTTTATAACATTTTTTATTTATAACTTTTGTGATTCTTAGAGAGGCCCTAAACCATATTGACTGGGACAAGGTGTTTAAAAATAACAGAACAAAAAATAAATGGGAGATCTTTAAAAACATCTTAGGCGCCCACTAAGTACATATGGTACATACCATATGGTAAAAAAATAATTAGAAACAGGAAAAACCCAATGTGGATCAACAGAGATGTAAAAGAGGCAATAAAAAAACAAAAATAAAGCGTTTCAGCTACTAAAACAGGAGGGCAGTGAAGAGGCACTAAAAATCTATAAGGAAAAAAATAAAATATGTAAAATAAAGATAAAGGAAGCAAAGCTGGAGACAGAAAGACGTATTGCCATAGAAAGTAACACTAACCCCAAAATATTTTTTAACTATATAAATATAAAAAGATTAAAAAAAGAAAAAAGTTGGCCCTTTAAAAAGTACTGAGGTGAGGCTAAAAGAGGGTGATGAGAAAAAAGCAAAACCTATTAAACAATTTCTTCTCCCACTGTATTTACCGGGGGAGGATGACCTTCCTATTGATGAGCAAAGGGGGAGGTAAATTCCAAACTTAAATGTTTTTTTGTCTAACACAGGAAAGAAGTGCAGCTCCCCCCTTAGGAAGCTAAAATAGACAAGTCCCCCGCCCTGACGGTTATACACCCGCTTGGTCCTAAGGGAGTTTAGTAATGTGATAGATAGGCCCCTATTCTTAATATTTATGGACTGTATAATAACGGGGTATGTCCCCAAGGATTGGTGCATAGCAAATGTGGTGTCAATATTCAATAAGGGTCAAAAAGTGAATCCTGGAAACTATAGGCCGGGAAGCTTAACCCTCTGTTGTGGGTAAAATGTTTGAAAAGGTTTTCTCAGAGATGCTATCCGGATTATCTCACTGAAAATAAATGTATAACACAATTCCAGCATGGATTTATGAAGGATCGGTCCTGTCAGACTAATCTCATCAGCTTCTATGAGGAAGTCAGTGCTAGACTGGATTGGGGTGAGGCACTGGATGTCATATATTTGGATTTCTCTAAAGCATTTGATACTGTGCCACATAAAAGGTTGGTAAGTAAAATGAGAATGCTTGGACTGGGGGAAAATGTGTGCAAATGGGTAAGTAACTGGCTCACTGATAGAAAACAAAGGATAGTAATTAACGGTGCATACTCAGACTGGATCCCTGTTACTATTGGGGTACCATGGGGCTCAGTATTGGGCCCTATCCTCTTTACTATTTTCATAAATGATCTTACACAGGGATTACACAGTAGAATATCGATCTTTGCAGATGATACTAAGCTCTACAAAGGAATCCACACACTAGAGGATAACGTGTTATTACAAAGGGATCTGAATAGGTTGGAGGCCTGGGCCGAGAAGTGGCACATGAGGTTTAACACTGATAAATGCAAGGTTATGCACATGGGGAGGAAAAATCCATTACATGATTACATGTTAAATGGAAAAACACTGGGAAAAAGTGACATGGAGAAGGACTTAGGAATCCTGGTGGACAGTAAACTTAACTGTAGCAGCCAGTGTCAGGCAGCAGCTGCCAAGGCAAATAGGATCATGGGGTGCATTAAAAGGGGCATAGAGTCACATGATGAGAACATTATTCTCCCACTATACAAGTCACTGGTTAGACCACACATTGAATATTGTGTACAGTTTTGGGCACCAGTGCACAGGAAAGACATTGTAGAGTTTGAACAGATACAAAGGTGGGCAACAAAAATAATAAAAGGACTGAGTGGACTACAATACCCAGAAAGATTAGCAAGGTTAGGGATATTTAGTTTAGAGAAAAGACAGCTTCATGGGGACATAATAAATATGTTTAAATATATTAAGGGCCAATATAGAGATCTCGCTAAAGATTTATTTATACCCAGGACTGTATCTAGAACAAGGGGGCATCCTCTACGGCTTGAGGAAAGAAAGTTTCTACATAAACATAGAAAGGGATTCTTTACTGTTAGAGCAGTGAGACTGTGGAACTCTCTGCCAGAGGACATTGTCATGGTGAATTCACTAACAGAGTTCAAGAAGGGCTTGGATGCATTTCTGGAGTGTAATAATATAACAAGTTATAGGGACTAGGATTCTGAAGAAGGGTCTGGATACATTTCTAGATGTAATAATATAACAAGTTATAGTGTTCAGGATTATGAAGAAGGGTTTTGATACATTTCTAGATGTAATAATATAACAGGTTAGAGTGACCGGGATTCTAGAGAAGGGTCGTTGATCCAGGAATTTATTCTGATTGCCTGATTGGAGTCGGAAAGGAATTTTTTCCCTAAAATGAGGACAACTGGCTTCTACCTCATGGGGGTTTTTTGCCTTCCTCTGGATCAACACTTTAACAACACTTTAGCACAATAGGCTGAACTGGATGGACGTATGTCTTTTTTCGGCCTGACAAACTATGTAACTAGTCACAGTAAAACACACACAATCACAGAAGAATTACAGTTCTTGCATAGACTACAACCAGATATCCACTCATGTGTCAGATAATACAATATCCAATTTTTTCTTGCTCTAGCTAATACAGATATATCATAAGGAACTGGGGTAATCATATCGTGACCAAGGAGAACGAGCATGTCTTCATACAAGAATGAAAGCAGAAAGAGGTATTATCCTTATTATTTTAAATGGGGTGCCTATATTCTTACATACCTACTGAGGGCTCCTCTATAGCTCAATACCTACCTACTGTGGTGCCTCAATATAGCTAACTACCGACTGGAAGGCCCTATATAACAACCTAACTGTGGAAGGGCACTATATACCTACCTTCCTTCTGGGGGGTGGGGAGATTGCGACCTATTTACTGAGGGGACCTAAATACAGTTGAAAGTTTACATACACTGTATAAAAAGGCACTTATGCACAGGCTCGGACTGGGCTGCTGGGGGATCGGTGAATCCCCCGGTGGGCCCCGGAGGCAGTGCCGCCGGGGTCGGCCGCGCATCCGGTTTTTGAACACCCGGGCCCTGTCCAGAGACCGGCCCGGGAGTTGGGGACTAATGTCCCCGACTCCAGGGGCTGCGTGGTGTCAGCGGAGCACAGCGCCACTAGCGCTGCGCTCCGCTGATCTCCCTGGCAGGCTGAAGGCGTTAGGCCTTCAGCCTGCCGGGCACTGGCCCCTACTGCTGACATAGGCGGCGCGGTGACGTCACTTCACCGCGCCGCCTATGCAGGGCGGCAGTAGGAGATAGCGGCAGCTCAGAGCGTCCGGGAGCTGGAGCCAGGTAAGTGGCTGTTTTTTTGGGTTTTTTTTAAACTACCTACGGGGGCCCTGGCTACTAAAGGGGGGCCCTGACTATGTAAAGGGGGGCCCTGGCTAACAAATGGGGGCCCTGACTACCTACCGGGGGGCCCTGACTACCTAAAGGGGGTCCTGGCTACATAAAGGAGGGCCCTGACTAACTAAGGGGGCCCTGGCTACATAAAGGGGGCCCCTAACAAAGGGGGCCCCTGACTAACAAAGGGGGCCCCTGACTACATAAAGGGGGCCCTGACTACATAAAGGGGGGCCCTGACTAACTATGGGGGCCCTAACTATGGGTGCCCTAACTATGGGGGCCCTGGCTACATAAAGGCGGTCCGTGGCTAACAAAGGGGGCCCTGACTAACAAAAGGGGCCCTGACTAACAAAAGGGGCCCTGACGAACAAAAGGGGCCCTGACTAACAAAAGGGCCCCTACTACATAAAGCGGGGCCCTGGCTACCTAAATACTAAAGGGGGCCCTGACTACCTACACACTAGCTAAAGAGTGGGCCCTGACTTCCTGCACACTAGCTAAAGGGTGGGCCCTGACTTCCTGCACACTAGCTAAAGGGTGGGCCCTGACTTCCTGCACACTAGCTAAAGGAGGCCCCTACCTGTATACTACCTAAAAAAAAACCCTAACTGCCTGTATACTACCTAAAGGAGACCCCTAACTGTCTGTATACTACCTAAAGGAGGCCCTAACTGCCTGTATACTACCTAAAGGGGGTCCCTAACTGCTTGAAGCCTATATAAAGGGGACCCTAACTACCTACAGATTACCTAACTGGGGGCAACCACCTACCTACAGCCTACCTAACTGGGGTCCACCAACCTAACTGTAGCCTATCAACTTGCCTAACTGGGGCCTGCTTATCTAACTGGGGGCTGTTTACCTACCCACCCGTGGCTAGGTACCCACCAACCTACCTGGGGCCGGGCTTCCAACTTATCCAGCGGGAGTCTACCTACCTAAAGAGGGCCTATCTAGTTACCTGGGGCCTTGCCTATTTGCCTACCTACCTAGAGTCTTGCCTACTTACCTGGTAATATAATTGAGAGGGAAGCAGCCCATAGTTGTAGCATTATCTCCAGGGGGGTTAGTCCTTTCCCCACCACTCTCCAACCCCTTAGGATACTAGGCCTCTAAGTTATGGCTTGTATCCGCTCTCCCACCCCTGGGAAGCTTGTACAGAGGTGGGAATAGGTAAAGAGATGCTGGAAAATTGAGGATTCTAAGATATTTGTGTGTAATTTCTGCAGGGATGAGTGGTGGCCGGGACAAGTCATCATGGCGGTGTGGAACGGATGCAGAAGAAAAGGGAATAAGAACAACTCATGACAGAAGAGAGCGACTCATCAGATAAGACGTCTTTGGTGAGTCCCTGACGTCAGGGATTATTTTACTTCTATATTGGATCAACGCTGTATTCACTGTAATGTGATGTGACCTGAGCTGGTGCCTGACCTCTATGTGGTCTCCATATGGTGTTGTAGGTTATACCTGAGCTGGTGTCTGACCTCTATGTGGTCTCTATATGGTGGTGTTGTAGGTTATACCTGAGCTGGTGTCTGACCTCTATGTGGTCTCTATATGGCGGTGTTGTAGGTTATACCTGAGCTGGTGCCTGACCTCTATGTGGTCTCTATATGGAGGTGTTGTAGGTTATACCTGAGCTGGTGTTGGCCCTCTATGTGGTCTCTATATGACGGTGTTGTAGGTTATATCTGTGCGGGTATAGTGGCAGCGTACATGTGTCCCTGATTGTAAGAGTGAGGGAACACCTGACCCTGTGATAGGAGTTAGACTTTCTTTCTTGCTGGTGTTTATTTTAGAAGGTGGTGAGGTGCGTGACCAAGGGAAACGTGGAGGGGATATTGTATGTGGGCCGGGGATATGGATGGAGCTACTTAGCCCTGTGTCTATGATATGTTAGACAGACATGTGAGACAGACAGATATGTGACTCCGTGGTATTGTGTACTACACAATACAGTTCTGTTTTGCACACTGTATTATGTGGTAAAATGGGCGCATTTACGTCAGAGGCCGGTAATATTTTCATGTACAGTAGGGTGGGCCCCCGAGATCAATTCCCCTGTGGGCCCCAGACCCCCAAGTCCGACACTGCTTATGCATGTCTTTCTCTCTGTCTGACATGAAATCAGAATAAACCTTACATGTTTTAGGTCATTTAGGATTACCAAAATATTTATGACCAAATGCGATTTTTATTACTTTCTGCAAAGTCAAAAGTTTAAATACACTATGCCGTTAAACAATTTGGGACAGCACATATGATGATATTATGTCTTTGGGAGCTTCTGATTCTGGTTTTATTGGCAACATCTGAGTTAGAGACACACCTGTGGATGTATTTTTGTATAGCATACCAGAAACACACTGCTTCTGTGTGTAACATCATGGGAAAGTCTAAAGAAATCAGCCAAGATATTAGGAAGAGAATTGTGGACTTGTGCAAGTCTGGATCATCCTTTGGTGCAATTTCCAGATACCTGAAGGTGCCTCGTTCATCTGTACAAACAAAATGGGGATGTCCAGCCATCAAACTGCTCAGGAAGAAGAGGGTTTCTGTGTCTCAGAGATGAACGTGCTTTGGTCCAACATGTGCATATCAACTCAAAAACAAAAAGCAAAAAGGCTTTGTGAAGATATATATATATATATATATATATATATATATATAGATATACACACACACACACACACAACTATACATATACAACTATGCAAATAGCGCACTTTTATGCAAATGGGGTTACAGGTATTTTATTGTAACTGGTGCCTGTTGTCAGCATTGTAAAACCGCCATATCTCATCCATATAACTTTTCAATAGTTGTATATTGCACAGAAAGCAAAAGATTTCGTGAAGAGATATATATACACACACACCACTCACAAAAGTTAGGAATATTTGGCCTTTGGTTGAAATTCCAGGATGAACATAAATGGTTTTGAAAATGTTTTTAAATGAACTAAATGAGACCATCTCTTTAGAATGTCCAACTGTTCAATTTTTCAGTACTTTTAGCACAACTTACTGACCTCTATCAAGGAGCTTAATGGCAAAATTCCCAAGAGGTGTTTGATCCTCGAATCTCCCAATAGATTTTGGGGATCAATTTAAATTGGGATTTAGGATGCTCTCACACAGTGCGGTTTTGACGCAGTTTTTGACGCGCTTTTTGTGCAGGAAGGCATAACAATTAATGCTGTACATTGCTGCACAAAAAACACATCAAAAATGCGTCAAAAACACCACGTGAAAGCACCCTTAAACAGCTCTCTTAACAGAATTTCGCCATTGTGCGGCTTCAAACAGGCTCTTCTCAGATCGAAGTGGTCACTTAGCTTAGAGTGTCATCAGCAGGTTGCAATGGAGATACAGAGACACTGGAAAAGTCAAAAAAAGGCAAAGAGGTTGTATCTCGTTTGGCTACATCACACACCGATGACCACTTCATTGTATGCAATGCCCTGCGTAACTGGATGATGAATGACACACAACTCTAGGTACATTTAAGGGAGGTGAGAGCCACACAAGTGTCACATCAGACCGATCATAACAGTATAAACCAGTATGGTCTGCGTGCTAGACAACCAGCAAGGGTACCTGACTTGGCTGATGCATAGTGGTTTCCTTGATGTCTCCAACGTGGTTGGCGGCCAGAATTTCTGCTCAGAGTAAATTGACTTTCATCACTGCACAGCACGGAGGACCACTGGTTCCTTGTCCCGCCTTGATGCTTCCTGGTACAAGACTTTTATGCCTGTGCTTGGTGGTCTGGTCAGTGTACCTTCTAAGTGCTGGGCAGCTTGCCCACATTTCTTTTGTGGGAGATATAAGCTGAAACCCAGCATGGTATAACTGTACAGATGGCGTTACCCTCTGTATCGCTTTATCCATATGCAATTCTCATTGGTATTGTTGCATTTTTAAGCAGTCTCCCCATGTATTATACTGTGGTTTTTTGCATGCTGGTGTGAACTAGTACCTAGAGCATTTGCCCATTAATTAACGGCACCTGCTATCTTTTCCCATGCAGCAATAGGGCCAGAGTCGCCTACTGCTGGGATTCAGTGTATCCATCAGCCTTTGAAGCTGTAAGTGTAGCTCTGTGATTTTTTGGTAATTCATGTCCCATTTTTCTGTGATTTTGGTATGGTCAGTCGTCTAGCACACAGACCATGTTCCAATTCCAGCAGCGTAGGGATAATCTGTCAAGTGGTGGCACACAATTTCCATAGCACCCAGCATCTTAAATGGGAGTTATGGATGTCATTCTAGGAGTGCAATAACACCTGCGGTGATAAAGCTGCTGAAAGGTAAAAACAGCTGTCTATCAATTATAATGCTCTTTGGGGGAGATTTATCAAAGTTGTCTATCTGGCACAGGCTAAAACGGTTTAGTCTAACGTTATATACCATCTTTAAGTTGGCTTACTTTATGCCACTGACATGCACCCATATTTTTGTGCATGCAAAACCACGTCCCTTTTCACTGTGAAGCCATGACCCTTCATCGAGGCCACGCCCGATTTTGTTAGAGGAGGCACAGAAGTGTCTGGAAACGGTCTAAAACACATAGTGGGAACACTTTCCCACAAATTTTGGAAAGAGGTTAACATATCATTTATACCCAATGGTGAGTGCTATAAACGATTAAAAAAAAAAAATACATTAATTGCTGTAATTTGTTCATTCTGTGTCTCAAAATCTAGAATAAAAACTGGTACCAATAAAAACATCAACTCATCCCACAACACACAAGCCCTTACACTACTCCACTTATTTTTCCATTGATGAAGTTCTAGCTCTCCAAACATGGAGATGTAAATTTTTTGTTAGTATTTGTATTATGTAAACTATGATATCATTGTAATCTTTTCGACCCATAAAAGGTAACATGTCATTTCATGTACCCCATGTACCATTTCATGGTATGCTCCCAAAATATAACCAATCCTGCAACGCAAAAGCGATTTTACGAGGGGTGAGAGGAGGATACTACCGTACCAGTACCTCAGAGGATCTACAAATCTGATATGAAGCCGAAAAAGTATTCGAGCAAAGTCTGCTCCAAAAGCTGAATGACACTTATGAGCCCTGACGTGTGCCCAACCAGCAGCTTATACCAACATATTGGCCATCTGCATACTTCAGAGAAATTACAAAACAAAATTTGAATGATGTCTTCTTTTCCCTTTAGTTCTGCAAAAACTACATATTACTGGACAATAATAAAACTTCTCATTTTCACAGGCAAATGCTAATAAAATTTGTGAAAAAGCTGTAACATTGAAATGCTCACTACACCCCTAGATTAATTCTTTGAAGGGTGAATATTAGGAGGTGTTTTCACACGTAATGATAAAAGGGAGCCCCCAAAATCCATTAGTGGCCTCTTTGTTTCTGAGGTATGTCATTGAGTCAAGTAGCACACCAGGGTCCCAAATGAAATTATTTTATACACTGCAGAATCAGGTAAATAAATATAAATAAATATCAAGTTGCATTTCTCTCTTCCTCAACTTCCTATGTTCCCAAAAAATGTATTACAAATCAAAAAATTGGCAAGACAAATGTTTTAAAATTCCCCTACACTTTGTTTTAATTCCTGTAAGGCCATGTTCACACGGTGTATTTGCAGGGCGTAATTATGCCCCGCAATTACACCGTGTGACCGGGGGCGGGGCGGGAGCGGGGGACTGAGCAGGGGGCCGGCACTTCGCCGGCCCATAGACTTGAATTGCCAGCGGCGCGTATACGCTGCTAGTAATTCACATGTCAATTATCTCCCCGCCGGGCGGGGAGAGGAGACGTAATCCATAGTTCTCTATGAGAACTGTGAATTACCGTAATGAATGGGCCATTTTCGGCCCGTAATTGGCGCACTTCGCCGCGTAATTACGGACCGAAATACGGCCCATTTTAAGCCGTGTGAACATAGCCTTAAGGGGTTGATAAAATGTTCTAAATGTGGTTTTGAATACTTTGGTGAGCGTAGTTTTTAAACTGGGGTGATTTATGGAGGTGTCCAAGATAAAGGCTTCTCGAAGCCATGTCAAAACTGAACGGGTCCATTAAAAAAAAAAAAAAAAATCTGTGTTGCAAATTTTCTTGAACATTCAAAAAATTGTTACAAAACTTACATTGGCAAGCAAAAGGGTAACAATGTTTTGAACGTTAGACTTTCAGGCTCCATATTTCAGCATCAACTACAGCTCATACATAAATTTGACTTGCAACTTAGTATATGCTTAGTTTTGCATATTCTTATCATGTAACTGCATTGTTACCATTTTGCTTCTGGTGGTGGTTTTCTTCTTGTATAATACAAATTACAACCTGTTCTCACATCCCCTAAGTGTGTTATTAGGTTGATTTCCAAGTGAAAGGTCACTGGTTTGAATCGAGGAGCAGCCATTACACAAGTCTGGAATAGTAGCCTGAAAAAGGTGAAGAACCCTTGACTTCAATATTGTCATAAGAATCGTTGACTCCAGTTATCAAAAAAGTACGAAGAGTGGACAGTAGAAGATTAGAAGCGGGTGATTTGGAGCAATGAGACAAAAGTCAATCAACTGGGCTCTGATGTGTACAAATCAAGGGCAAAAGGGGCTAGCGGATCAAGTAATTAACGGACCTGTCAAGTTCAGTGGAGGACACCGGATGATATGGGGGTGCTTCACAGCCAAAGACGTTGGATACTTGACCAGGATTGATGTTGATCTCAATGCTGAGCTATATGTGAGTATCCTACAAGATGAGTTACTTCATACACTCGAGTACTATGGGTATGAAAAGGATGACAGTGTTCCAGCAGGACAACAACCCGAAGCATACTCCGTAATTGGTGAAGGAATAGCTCAATGACAATGAAGTAGAGTTCCTGGATTGCCCCCCACAGTCCCCAGACCTCAACCCAGTTGAACACTAATGGGTAAGATTGAAGCAAAAGCTGTATTCCTACCCAAGTGAGTTGAACAGTATGCACCAAAAGTGGGAATGTGTAGAAGAGACCTGGGATCAGATTTTGATCTAGACATGATTGACTCTAATCAAGAGCATGCCTAGAAGGATTCAGGCAGTGTTGAGAGCCAAAGGTGGATTTACAAAATACTAACAAAAAAAAAAAAAAAAAATTTTGATTTGTACTCGCAAAAACAGTAACAATGCAGTTACATGACAAAAATCTGAAGAACTAAGCAGATGCTAAATAGTTATAAGTCAAATTTATGTATGAGATAGCCAAGAGGATTGTCTATAAAATGATGGTAGTCTCATGATCAAAGTTGTTGTGGATGGTGAGATATGGAGTTTGAAAATCAATAGTTCAAAACATTGTTACCCTTATGCTTGTCAGTATACAAGTCTCCTACTATCCTAAAAAAATAAAAATAAAATCATATTTCAAAAATTATGCCAACATAAAGTAGATATAGGATAAATGTTATTTGCTAACTATTTTGTGTAGTATGACTATCTTAAGAGCCGAAAAAAAGTGAAACTTTTTTTTTTCCTTTTTTATTATGTTTTATACAAATAAATACAGAATAAAGCCATAAACCACCACTAATAAAGTACAATGCATCACAAAAAAAAAAAAAAAAGACGACGAAAGAAAGAAGAATCACACGGGTAAGTAAAACCATTCCAAAATCATTACCACATAAAGTGATGTCAGATTTAAAAAATGGGGCACCATTTTTGAGGTCAATAATCATTTCTTTCCTTTAAAAGGTTAACCCCGTCCCTCCACTGTGATTTTAGTTTACACCTCTTACATCTTGTTTTTTTTTAATCAGTCTTTCAAGAGCCCTAACTTTTTTATTTTTGTGTCTTCTTAGTCATATGAGGAATGTTTTTTTTTATTTGCTTTTTGCGGAACACGTACTTTTTACTGGTACCATTGCAATCACAATATAATGAATTGGAAAGCCCAAAAAATATTTGTGCAGTGGAATTGGAACAAAAACACAATTGTGTAAATTTTTTGGGTTGGTTTGTTTTAACAGGGGACATCATAAAAATAACGCTATATATTTTCTGTGGGTCACTATAATTTTAGCGATACCCCAATACAAATAGTTTTCATTCAAACTTTATTTTTCAATTTTGCTTTGCATCATCATTATCTGAGACATAAAACATTATTTCCCACCACTAGTTCAGTACGAAGGCTCATTTTATGTGGGGCGAAGTGTATTTTTTAAAAATATTTTTATATTTTACTTGTCTTTTTAGATCCTCAGGATCCTTGACCAATGAGGGGCACAATTACTTGTTCACTATTCTTCAATATTAATCTACTTAAATATAGTTAACAGTTATTGCAATACTTTCATACCTTGCAAGGGCGGTAATAGTAGTTAAAAGATAGCAGGCGTGGAAGCCTTTATTAATAGTCTGCTACAGCAGTGGATGGAGCAGACATGTTACTGTTCGTTCAAGTAAAGTTCTAGTTTGACACGCCATTTTCAGTTTAGTTTTCAGCGGCTTTCCGTACTTTTGGTAGCCATCCAAATCGCTTTTCTGCGCTTTTGGCGGCCATCCAATCAGTGCAGAGCACAGAGAAGTGTCAGAAACGTCATCGCTGAGGTGTAGGGCTAGGATTGGCTGCTAAAATCACATGACCATGTTATATATATTTCACTACATTGCCTTGTGAACACCATTTTCAGTTCACTCTCTGTACTGTACAGACTGCTCTTAGTTAGATATCATTTTCCTCTCCATAGACATCAATAGATAGGGAGTTTGGTATTGCTGGCTGCATCTTTCCCACATCCAGAAGCTGTTAGTTGGCTCACATAATGCCTAACTCTCATATACATGGATATATAGTATACAGAGTGCTTGGATTTGCTAAATCATACTCCATGCCCAAAAGTTCAGCTTTTGCAGTTTTGGGGGTTCAGTAATTGTATAACACATTATGTAATTGTATAATCTTCTATATGTCAAAGGGGCTTTTGGGCCTCCTCAGGATGCAGTGCCCTGTAGCAGCAGCTACCGCTGCACCTGCTATAGCTACGCCCCTGCTTGCAAGCTGTCCTCATCTTTTCAGTTAGCCATTGAAAGGAATGAAGTATTTTAGCCTCTCAATTTTTTTCTGTCACTCTTAGGCTAGGTTCACACGGCTTAACTGCGGGACGTAATTACGTCCCGCAATTACGCCGTGTGGCCGGGGCGGGAGCGGGGGAGGGAGCGGGGGGGCCGGCACTTCGCCGGCCCATAGACAATCACTGCTAGCGGCGCGTATATGCCGCTAGAACGTGACATGTCAATTATCTCCCCGCCCGGCGGATTCGCCGGGCGGGGAGAGGAGACGTAATCCATAGTTCTCTAAGAGAACTGTGGATTACCGTAAAGAATGGGCCGTTTTCAGCCCGTAATTTGCGCACTTCGACGCATAACTACGGACCGAAATATGGCCCATTTTAAGCCGTGTGAACATAGCCTTAGAGTATGTTCACACGGCATAATTGCGGCACGCATTTCACCGCGTATTTGCGCTTTAATATGGGCGAAATGCGCGACACAATTATGGCAATTTATAGTTCTCATAGAGAGCTATGAATTACACGTTGTCTTCTGCGGCGTACAATACAATCGTATTGAATGCCGGGGCAGAGAAGTGACAGGTCAGGGCCAAATGACTGGATCACTGCATCTCCAAATCAGCAAGTCTTGTGGGCTGTACCTGGAAAACTAAGTGTTCCAAAGAACAGTTCGTCCCCCCCACTTTTGGTAGGAGAAACGGAACCTTATCTTGGCCATTTCTGTACAGCATGAGAAGAAACGTATGCTGGATTGGCGGGTCGTAAGTAGAGACCTGGCATGTTCTAACCCTGTACAAGTAATCTTGTGGGCACTTTGGAGATTTCTAAGTGGATTATATTTATATGCATACTGTGTGGTACATTTGATTTGAATTGTTATTGAGAGAATTTTTCACTTGCTGAATATATACATTGGAGTTTCATTTCAACGTATGAGAAATACATGGTTTCCTCTTTTGTGCAGGTATATATTTAATATGTGAATAAGATTGAGATTATTTGTTGTTTCTCATTTGATTTTTAGGATTTATATACATCTACATGCATACTCTGGTTTTACATAATATTTAACTGTGCCATAATATACTTTTGTGTACAAGGTCTTTTCTCTCCTTGCTGGATTTCATGCAAAACAAAGTATTGAGATACAGGATGGTTCCGGTTGTTGTTTTTATTGGTCTTTGGTTTGACACTTTTCACTTGGTGTAGGTGTTATTTATTTTTTTAAAGTGTTTCTTTTTGAAAAATGTTATTTCTCTCAAACATTTTTAAAAAACTTCAACTGTGTAACAATATATGCATATCCCACATTCATTCCCAGAAATACATCGTTCAAGACCATATTCTATCAGAGCAGTACAAGCACATGGTGCATCATTATGTCGAACATTGTACAATAGATAGCTCTATGAAGATATTACATATCAGAAAATTTTTATTAATGTAGATTTCATTCACACTCATTCAACCCAGTCACTCAATAATGATAGAAAATACATGAAGTCAGCAATCTCCCGTATCCCAGCGATCTGGCCCACAACACACACCACCCCAGCTTGACCTGTCTGAGAAGCGATCCATAAGCTCCATATGTCTAGAAACCTATCCGGAAAGCCACGGGCTTCAAACGTAAGCGTAAACGTAAGTCACCATTAACAAGCAATTCCCAATGTCTTACCGATGGCACCTTGTGAGGCTTCCAGTTCATCAATATGGATTTCCTGGCATAAAACATTAGTAGTCTTTATAGTTGATGTTCAAACTTCGTCTGAATAACATCCTCTACAGGACCAAAAGGCTAGAATCTGGGGCATATATCGCTGGTAAACCCAATTCCTCGTTCAAAAACATATGTATATCTGACCAAAAGGTCTGAATGACGGAGCATTCCTATATAATATGGAAGAGGGAACCACGTGCTGTATGACATCTAGTACAAACTGGGCTAGACAATTTTCCCATAAGGGCCAATCTTGACAGTGTGTAATATACTCTATGAATCCATTTGATCTGGATCAGCTGATCTTGAGCACTGATTACAGTGGTCCTCCAAGTGGTTGCTAACTCCTCCAAGTGATGGGACTCTCAACTTGGGATATTTCCCTTCCATCGCTCGAAAAGTTTTTTTCATAGGGGAGGGCTGGCATCTCATAATACCTCTATAAAATGTGGAGACTGACTTAGCAGGTTCTTCTCTTATGGCCACCTGTTCCAGTGTGCTGCATTCCAGCTGAATGTTTCCTCCCCAAACTGTTTAAAACATGCAGGAAACAACTGGAAATATCTAAATAGGGATCCCCTTTGCACCCCATACCCATCAACCAATTCCTGAAAATCTAAAAATCTCCCATCAATATATAGTTGTGCCAGGTATTTTATACCTCTCTGTGGCCATATTTCAAAATCCTGCAGGGAGACCAGTTCGGGAAGATTCCCATTTCTCCACAGGCGGACGTAAGGTGACCAAGAGTTCCCCTCTCCCTCGTTCCGGTGGGACCCTACAAACTTTTTCCAAATTGCCACTGTTGCCGCCATGGTGGCCGTGTAGTGTTGTACCAGGTATTTCCCCTGTTTATACACCAGATTCCCCAGCGCCTCATATGAGCCTGCTATTACGGCCTCCAGTGCCACTGCAAGATTGTTATGATCAGCTCTAATCTACCATCCCGCATAGGACGACTGCACTGCCACGGGGTAAATGTAAAAGTCTGTGAGTGCCAGCCCCCCATCCTCATAAAGAGCCTTAAGCGCAGGTTTCCCAATTCTAGGAGTGCCCCCCAACCACAAAAATGAGGAGAGCAATCTTTCCAAAGTCTGGAAATGTATTTGAGGGATCAAAATGGGAGCCGACCTGTAGAGATACAGTAGCTTGGGCAGGAAGATCATTTTGATAACATTAATACGCCCCACTAGAGTCAGAGGTAGAGACCACCAGGCCAGCAACTTCACGGAAATCTCTTGCATTACTGCAGAGAGGTTGAGGGCCACAAACCTCTGGACGTCCCTATGGGTCTGTATGCCAAGGTATCTAAACTGGTCAGAGACTTCCAACTGACTTTTTAGGGAGATCTTCTCTTTTTTAACGTTGTCTACAAGAAATAGCACCGATTTGACCCAGTTTACCTTAAGGCTCGAGAACGTTCCGAATGAGTCCACCACATCCAGAAGGGCCTCCAGGGAAGATGGAGGATCTGCCAAGTATAAAAATAGATCATTGACATACAGAGAAACTTTTTCTGTTATCCCTTTTATATCCCATCCTCCTATCTGCGAGTTATTGCTAATGAGGAGTGACAAGGGCTCAATGGCCAATGCAAACAAGAAGGGGGAGAGGGGACACCCCTGTCTGGTGCCTCTATCAAGTGACTAGACAGATAGCCATTTACTAGGACCTTGGTTTTGGTTTCCAATATAAAATTTGTAGCCACCTAAGAAATTCAGCCGGGAAGGCAATAGACATCAAACACCACCCACATGAATCGGCATTCTATTGAGTCAAAAGCTTTTTCACTGTCAAGCGATGCGATCACCCTTTGGCCAGCATTGTCGTGATTAATTTGTAGGTTAGTATACAGTCTTCGTCAATTTAGATCTGTGGATTTCCCCAGCATGAACCCCGACTAGTCGGTCCCATTAACTGAGAGAATAATGGAGTTGAATCTCAGCGCGAGAACCTTGGCTAATATTTTAACATCAATATTTATAAGGGAGATGGGTCGATATGATTTACAAAGATGAGGTGGTTTATCTTGTTTGTGAATAACTACTATGATTGCTTCATATTGAGATGGGGTAAATGACCTATATCAAAGGCCTTTCTGTATACCTCTACAATGGTGGCCAAAAGTATTGGCACCCCTGCAATTCTGTCAGATAATACAATTCTGTCAGATAATACAAATTCTTTGGTATTAATATATTCATTTATTTTGCTTGCAATGAAAAAACACAAAACAGAATGAGACAAAAATCAAATCATTGATCATTTCACCCAAAACTTCAAAAATGGGCCGGACAAAAGTATTGGCACTCTCAGCCTAATACTTGGTAGCACAACCTTTAGTCAAAATAACTGCGAACAACCGCTTCCGGTAACCATCAATGAGTTTCTTATAATGCTCTGCTGGAATTTTAGACCATTCTTCTTTGGCAAACTGCTCCAGGCCCCTGAGATTTAAAGGGTGCCTTCTCCAAACTGCCATTTTGAGATCTCGCCACAGGTGTTCTATGGGATTCAGGTCTGGACTCATTGCTGGCCACTTTAGAAGTCTCCAGTGCTTTCTCTCAAACCATTTTCTAGTGCTTTTTGAAGTGTGTTTTGGGTCATTGTCCTGCTGGAAGACCCATGACCTCTGAGGGAGACCCAGCTTTCTCACAATGAGCTCTACATTATGCTGCAAAATTTGTTGGTAGTCTTCAGACTTCATTATGCCATGCACACGGTCAAGCAGTCCAGTGCCAGAGGCAGCAAAGCAACCGCAAATCATCAGGGAACCTCCGCCATGTTTGACTGTAGGGACCGTGTTCTTTTCTTTGAATGCCTCTTTTTTTTTTCCTATAAACTCTATGTTGATGCCTTTTCCCAAAAAGCTCTACTTTTGTCTCATCTGACCAGAGAACATTCTTCCAAAACGTTTTAGGCTTTCTCAGGTAAGTTTGGGCAAACTCCAGCCTGGCTTTTTTATATCTCGGGGTAAGAAGTGGGGTCTTCCTGAGTATCCTACCATACAGTCCCTTTTCATTCAGACGCCGACGGATAGTATGGGTTGACATTGTTGTACCCTCGGACTGCAGGGCAGCTTGAACTTGTTTGGATGTTAGTCGAGGTTCTTTATGCACCATCCGCACAATCTTGCGTTGAAATCTCTCGTCAATTTTTCTTTTCCGTCCACATCTAGGGAGGTTAGCCACAGTGCCATGGGCTTTAAACTTCTTGAGGACACTGCGCACGGTAGACACAGGAACATTCAGGTCTTTGGAGATGGACTTGTAGCCTTGAGATTGTTCAGGCTTCGTCACAATTTGGATTCTCAAGTCCTCAGACAGTTCTTTGGTCTTCTTTCTTTTCTCCATGCTCAATGTGGAGACACAGGACACAGGACAGAGGTTGAGTCAACTTTAATCCATGTCAACTGGCTGCAAGTGTGATTTAGTTATTGCCAACACCTGTTAGGTGCCACAGGTAAGTTACAGGTGCTGTTAATTACACAAATTAGAGAAGCATCACATGGTTTTTCAAACAGTGCCGATACTTTTGTCCACCCCCTTTTTTATGTTTGGTGTGGAATTATATCCAATTTGGCTTTATGACAATTCTTTTTGTGGTTTTCCATTGAAGACAAATTAAATGAAGATAATACCAAAGAATTTGAGATTGCAATAATTTTCAGGAAGAAACTGAGTATTATCTGACAGAATTGCAGGGGTGCCAATACTTTTGGCCACCACTGTATAAGCCGAGGGCTGATCTCCCTATACAGTTTGAACCACTCTACCGGTATGCCATCTGGGCCGGGGGCTTTGCCCATGGCCATCAGCCCAATGGCCCTGCGAATCTCCTCCTCCGTGACTGGCCCTGCCAGGACCCCTCTCTCCTCCTCAGACAGCTCCGGGATCGGGTTAGATTCAAGAAATCCCCTGATCTCGGCATCAGTGTAATTGAGTCTCGAAGCATAGAGGGTACTATAGTATTCTGCAAATTGCTCTGCAATTTCCACAGGGTTGGTCACCACATCTACCCCCGAGTTACGGACCACAGCTACCACCGTTTTGGGAGTTTCCATTCTAGCTAAGAAAGCCAGAGCCCTTTCATTCTTGTCACCCTCGGCATAAATCATATGTGTTTGTGACAGCAACTGTTTCTGGGTGTACTGAGTAAGAAGTAAATTATAAGCTCTCTGTAGTTCCTCCATCTTGTGATTATTGTCCTCGTCTGCCATCCTCCCATATTCTAACTCTGCCTGCGCCAACTTCCCTTCCATCGTCACCCTTCGCTTCTTGAGGACTGCCCTATGTGTAGCGATTGCATTAATCAGGGTCCCCCTTGTTACCGCCTTAAATGCATCCCATTCTAACAACGGGTCTGTTGTGTCTTCGTTTACCTCCCAATAGTTATCAATTCCTTCTCTACACTGCCCCGCAACCTCAGGAACCTGTAACCATTTAGAGTCATTTTAATCTCCATCTTTTGTACGTTCCTGGGATCGGCTGAGTAATTCGCACCAACATAAGGGCGTGGTCAGAGACACCCGTAGGCAAATAATCTTACACTGCTACCTGGGGCAGCAGATTCTTACTTGCAAAAGCCAGGTCTATATGAGACAGAGACCCAGTCACTGCTGAACAACACGAAAACTGTCTTATCTACTGGGTGCTTCCACCCCTATACCTCCGTAAGGCCACATGAACCTGCCCATTTCCCCAAAGCTGGGCCGTGCGATGCCCGTGGGTGCAGTCTATCCAAAATCCCGAGTCACATTAAAATCCCCCAGAAGTAAACCAGAGGTCGTCGGATATAGTGCGATAAGGGCCGCCTTTTGGTCCAGAACTGTCCTGGAAACTGTCCAGCGGAACGTACACCCATCCCAGGATGTAGCTATACCCGCGGATTTGAGCATACATAACTATATACCTTCCAGACGGGTCAATATGTGTATGTGTGAGCGTAAATGGGAGTCCCTTTGTCACTAAAATGGAGAAGCCTCTCACGTAATTTGAGTAAACCGCATGGTATCCCGAGCCTATCCACGGTCTTTTCAAGGCCAAGACTTTTTGTTCCCTTAAATGCGTCTCTTGTAATATAATATCGGGGTTATAAGGACGAAGGATGATAAAAACTAGCGCCTTCTTGATTTTGCAATTCAGGCCCCAGACGTTCCAAGAAATCACATTAAAAGACGCCATATTAGAGCTTCTAAAAAATGTAGGCCAGCTGGTGGCCGAGATCCAGACGCCGGGACACGAGACATGACCCTCATTACCACATTCACACCATTCCTTATAAACCAGTAACATCCCTTTCCTCCCTGCCCATATATGGATGAGCCTTTAAAGGGAACCTGTCACATAGGTTGTGCCCCCCTTGCTGAGGGCAGCACAAGGTAGTGTCAGACCTGCTATTTCCAGCGCTGTGTCCCTTATTCTGTAAGATGCAGCAGTTTTAGAGCATTTACCCCTCAACTCTTATTCATGAGTAGGTGTTAGCCCCGCCCACCAAATGCTAGCTCCGCCCACTTACAATTATTCACATGTTTCTACCTATTCAAAGTAATAGGTTTGTCAGTTGAGGTGGGTGGGGCTAGCCTCCGATTGGCCGGGTTTGAAAGAAACTGACACACTGAAGGACTTCGAATGACTCTTCTGGTTGAAAACTGCTGATTTGAGCATTAAATACACGAAAACTACAGCATCTTACAGACTAAGGGACACAGCGCTGGAAACAGCATGTCTGGCACTACCTTGTTCGGTCCTCAGCCAGGGGTGCAAAGACACTATGTGACAGGTTCTCTTTAACCCTTAACACAATTTAAAGAAAAAAGGGAAAAAAAAACCCCTTTCAACCCGTCACTCCATAAGGGGAGAGTGCCTACTTTATAAAAACTTTCTTTAGCTTGCTCCTTTCAAATACCTGGAAGCGAGCTAACCTTGAAAAGGGGAAAAAACAAAGCCCTTTCCAAAAAATTTGTCAGTCCAACAAATGTATTCGAGCCTAAGCTCCTCTTCAACGTGAACGGTACCTAACCAATCAGAGATCAGATAAACTTCAAAAATAAGCATGCCCCATCCATTCCATTATGGACAGCCCCAGCCCCACTTCAGGTTTGGGTCATAACCTATGAATATCCTATTATCAACAGCCCTTCTAAGCGGAGCCACTTATCTCCATTAGTAGGAAGAAGTCCCAAGGCAAAGGGTCAGCTAGCGCCTCTCTGTACGGCCTCTATCCAGCCAGTCATTTTATTCTTCACCTCGCCCGAAGAACCAAGTCTTGTCTTGATCCTGCACTCTTAGGCGTGTGAGGTATAGCATGGAGTACCTGAGCCCAAGCTCTCTAAGTCAGCTCCTCACCGAAGTAAATTGTCGCCTTTTCTTTTGAACCTCCGTGGTATAGTCCAGATAAAACGATAGACGCGTGTTCTTATATTTAATCTTGCCCTTCTTCCTCGCAGTTGTCAGGATGACATCGCGGTCTCGATAGTCCAGCACTCTCGTGATGAAAGGGCGTGCTGGGGCCCCTGGAGGTAATGGTCTGGTAGGGATGCGGTGTGCTCTTTCTATAACAAAGCATGCAGACAGGGAGATCGGATCCAGCACCTGACAAATCAAGTCTCCGTAAATCTTTCCAGGGCATCCCCCCTCTGTTTTCTCTGGGAGGCCAAGGATACGTACATTGTTTCTACGATTGCTGTTTTCCGCATACTCCACTCTCTCCTGCAGGATTTTTATTTGCTGCTGCATTGTAGTAGTGGCCCATTCTTTGTTTGCTGCTATATCCTCCACATCCCCAATACGCCATTCTGTCTCTGCGGTTCTCACCCTAACTCGGTCCATATCCGCCAGTAAGCGGTTCAAATCAGCTTGGATATGGTGTATTTTAATTGTCAAAGCCATCTGACGTGAGGCGATAGCTGCCATTATCTTATCAGAGTCCAATGCAGGCTGGGAGGTCACAGCCTATTCCTCTGTTTGACTCATAGCCATAGGTGTAACTTTAGGGGGGTACGGAGGGGACTGGTCCCCCCCCACTTTTTTCTGGGTGGGGGACGGTCCCCCCCACTTTTTAGCCACTTCAATAAAAAATAATCCATATGAAAGCATGAGAATATGGTAAGTGGGGAGAGCAGAGCACAGAGGAGGAAGAAGTTAACCCTTTGCCTCATATATTTCTGTGTGGGGGGTCAGCGTAGGCAGCAGCCTCAAGTGTCAGTGCAGTGTGAGAGCAGCGCTGATTGGTAGAGCAGGAGTCAGCAGGGGCTGCTTCACCAATCAGAACGCTGCTCACAGTCCAGCACACTCTGTATCTGGGGCTGTATCTTTCCCTCCCATTGTATACCACTTCCCCTATGCTCAGCCCTCATCAGAGAAGAAGGGAAGCTGTTGCTGAATGCCAACTGCACCAGACTACAGACGGGTAAGGAGGGGAGAAGGGTGCCAGGCGTTGTATGTGCATGTGAGTAGGGTATGTACTGTATATGTGAGATGTGTATATACTGTACAGCCATGTGTCTAGCCATATCACTTCTTCCCTGCACTTATGTCCCGGGGAAAATGAAAGTGAATGGGGCCCCCCGCAGCATTTTAGAAGTGTGGACTGGCCAGCGTGTACTTCTAAAACACCCGGCATATAACAGTACGCCCCAATATACGCCATGTGAACATACCTTAAGGGTACGTTCATAAGGAAGATATGAATACTGATTCTGGGGTGGATTCAGTGCTGTGTGTCTCAGAACTGGCGTCCAATCCGACAGGAAACTAATTTACATTATACCCTATGTAAAATCAGTGTTATCGTTTAGATGACACTGATTTTACTCGAGTATTTTTCGGTGTGTACTGTCAGCGCCTACAAAGAATTCTTCGAGGTGTTTTATGCACTAACAGCACTAAAGGATAGGAGGGAGAAATCTGCCTTGGCAGTCTGGGTCGTTTGCTCGTCGTAATTCTGCGTTTGCAAGCGCCGAATTTCCAACAAGCAAACGAAACTGTCAATGCTGAAAAACCGTCATGTGAGCCCACCCTAAGTGTGTAGTGTGTCTGTGTTCAATATATGTATGTATACACAATTTCTGGAATACCTTGTCTAATGTAGTTAGTCTCAGGGGTACAGTGTATAATGTAATAATCTCTGGGGTATGCGGTAAAATAATCTCTGTTGTACAGTGTGTAATGTAGTAATCTCTTGGGTACGGTGAATAATGCAGTGATATCTGGGGCACAGTGTGTAAACTGGTCTCTGGAGTACAGTGTGTAATGTAGTAATCTCTGGGGTACAATGTGTAATGTAGTAATCTATGGGGTATGATGTTTAATCTAATCTCTGGGCTACAGTGAGTAATGTAATCTCTGGAGTACAGTGTGTAATGTAGTAATCTCTGGGGTACAGTAAGTAATGTAATCTCTGGGGTACAATGTGTAATGTAAACTCTGGGGTACAGTATAATGTAATCTCTGGGGTACAGTAATGTAATCCCTGGGGTATGGTGTAATATAATCTCTTTTGTACAGTGTATAATGTAATCTCTGGGGTACAATGTGTAATGTAATCTCTGGGGTACAGTGAGTAATGTAGTAATCTCTGGGGTACAGTGAGTAATGTAATGTAATCTCTGGGGTACAGTGAGTAATGTAATGTAATCTCTGGGGTACAGTGTAATATAATCTGTTGTACAGTGTGTACTGTAATCTCTGGGGTACAATGTGTTATGTAATCTCTGGGGTACAGTGAGTAATGTAATTCATTTCTAGGGTTTAGTGTGTAATATAATACATTTTGGGATACAGTGAATTATATTATTTATTGAGTACAATGTGCAAGTCATTTCTAAGGTGCAGTAATGTCATTTATCTGACTCCCATGTATAATATAATTCATTTCTGGGGTGCAGTGACTGATGTCATTTCTGGTGTATGGTATGCAATAAAATAAAGATTGGGGTACAGTATGTGACTTAAGTGATTCCTAGAGGAACAGTGAGATTGGGTTCTTTTATTTTCCTCATTCTGTTGTGTGTATAACAGATTTAATGGAGTAGTGACGGGGGATGGGAGGGGTTAAGCAAAATTTGCTGCATTGCACAACATTTTTTATTTCCATCTAGAGGGGTAATATTATAGGTGCACTAGTTCGCTTTCATTGCCAGGGCTGCTTTTTAGTCCCAGTCTGACTCTAAACTTCAGTAATTAGAGAGCCACTCATAACCTTATGGATTGCACCAAAAGTGTTTGCCATAAGGACTCTGCCCGGCCTGCTGGGGGAGCTCACAGCGCTCTCTCAGACCTCCTAGCTGGGTTAGAGGGGGCCGCTTCACTGCAGGGAGAGGAAGGGAGCGAACGAAAGGGAGGGGAAGTGAAAGGGAAGGCGAGTGAAGGAGGGAGGGATAGAAAGACAGGGGATGAGAGGGAAAATTGGTCCCCCCCACTTTTTGAACCAAAGTTACACCCCTGCTCATAGCATCCACTGCTGAAGACTTAGCTGCAGCTGGTTGGGATGAATAAGTTCTGCGGCCCATATAACCCTCACCCCCAGAGTGATGAAAAGGGAGCTTCGTGGGGTCTGCAACCGACCCACTCCTTCCCCAGGTAGCCCTAAAATACAGCTGCCACCGTAGGGGACCTCCGCCTCTATTCTCTGTTGCCCACAGCAACCGCAACAGGGAGCACATGTAGTGCTAACTTTAAAGGGGTTGTCTCGCTACAAAGAATAGCTTTCAAATTGTAGGGAACACAAAATAAAGACATTTTCCAAATATATTGCATTGTTCCTCTGTTTTCCCTAAAGAGATACAAGTGAATTTATTACCTCCATGGCTATTTCAGTTCCCTCAGTAACTGACCTGTAAGCAAATCTCCTGGGCTGTTTGTTCAATGAGATAACAGAGTGAGTCATCACACAGGTCAGCAGTGTCAGTCAGTGTCCTGTGCTGCCAGACAGTAAAAAGCTTGATTTATCTCAAGTACACAGCTCTGTAATTAGGGCTTTTGTTTTGGGGATCAGATAAGAAGTCCTTCAAGTAGTTTGAGAAGCTAATCTAATCTAATTAGCATCTGAAAGCACAACATAGCTGTACAAGCATGGAGCTTATGCAAATTAGCCTGAACCAGGAAGTGACAGAGAATTTCTTTCATGCATTCTTTGAAACCCTGTGGGGAGACAACTCCTTTAAGGCTATGTTCACACGGCTTAAAATGCGATGTATCTCATCCCAGTCATTACGGTAATCCACAGCTCTCATAGAGAACTATGGATTACGTCTTCTCTCCCCGCTCGATCAATACGGCGAGCGGGGAGAAAAGTGACATGTCAATTATTCACGGCATATATGCGCCGTGAATAATGAATGTCTATTGGGCCGGTGGGCTGCCGGTCCCCCCGCCCCCGGCGTAATTGCGGGTGAAATACGTCCTGCAATTATTGCTATGTGAACATAGCCTAACTATGTCCAGACAGCCAGGGGGTGAGCGGCAGGCAGTTTATTTATTTTTTTATTTATTTTTTTTAAACATTACTTTATTGATAGACATGCATAGTTTCTATGAATGAGATATTAAGAACAAAATCCAATAAGAGAAACAGAAAACATTAACAATAACAGCAAAAAGCCATGTAGCATCGACTAGACAAAGAGAGCAAAATATCCATATAAGCTCAGGTATCATGAATAAGTCCTTCGGTTGGGGTGTAGAGACACAGACATTCCGTAGGTGTTCTGCAAGACCTCCCAAACACCCAGCCAGATCCGCCGCTAGATATTCGAGTACAAAACGTCAGACAGCATAACTAGAGTCTACCCACACCTGCCATCTCTGTTTTCTCTTTGAAAGCAAGTGAGGAGGAGTAATGAGGTTTAATTCACTATGGAATTGGTTGTTGACTCTACTTAGCACCTCCCCAAAGTCTGGGACAACTGATGACTTCCAGTGAAGAGCTATAGTAAATCTCGCAGCAACCAAGATGTGTTGGATCACTGTTTGGTGGGAATACGGGAGGTCATATGTGCCAATGTCTAGCAGAGCGAGCTCCTGTGTGAGACCAAACTGAGGGCAAAACAGAAGTTGGATTAATCCCTCCACCTGAGCCCATAAGGGTCTAACGATAGGGCAAAGCCACCACATATGTGATAGTGAGCCAGCCGACCCGCAGCCTCTCCAGCACATCTTGGAAGTACCCGGGAATATATGGGCCGTTCTAACAGGGGTGAGGTACCATCGTAGGTGAATCTTTCTTGAGAGGGCTAAGTGGTTGATGCAGTTAGAGTGTTTGGACACCGAGGCTGCGGCTTTCCGCCACTCCTCAACTGTGAAAGACCTGGACATCTCTTTTTCCCATTTGGTCATGTAATCAAGTTTAGTCTCCTCATCAACTTCCGTTAATGTCAGGTAAGCGGCTGCAAGTCCCTTCATGCGGTGATGGTCATCTAGCAGGAAACGGTGGAAGGGGGATACATGAGACGTGAGGGAGGAGGGGTTAGATATAGAGGAGACGGCATGTCTAATCTGTAAATGGATGTAAAATTGTGAGTTAGGTAGGGAATATTGGGATGAGAGGTCCTCAAATGTCCTAAAGATTCCATCTGAGAAGAGGTCTCCTATCAACCAGACTCCTCCAGAGATCCATAGGTCTAAGCGAATGCCCGGTATGGCCCCATATAACATTGATAGAGGGCAGTGTTTTTTTACTAATACAAACTTTTTTTTGCTATGTGGTTATACCATACTGAGACAAGGTGTTGCATGGTGTCAAGGGAGTACTGGGACGAGGGGAGTCGTGGAAACCCCAGCGTCAGGGCCATGAGATGATCCTTGATTGAGCCCGAAGGCAGCACTGCATTTTCAATACATGCCCACTGATATAAGTGGGGAGAGTTCCAGTGTATAGCAGCTGGTTCTAGAATGGCGGAGATATTGTACGCCTTTAAGTCAGGGACCGCCATACCTCCTTGTTTTTTTAGCAGGTATAGGTATTGCTTTTTAAAACGAGGTTTCTTATCTCCCCAAATGAACCTTAAAAATATGGACTGGAGCCTGTGTAATAAGGTTGCGGGAATAGTAAAGGGGAGGGCCCTGGCCACATAAAGAAACTTAGGGAGGAGAATCATTTTTGTTAGGCTAACTCTAGCCATCCAGGAGAGCGAGTGCTGGCTGAACCTGGAGATCTCAGCAGATAGAGATAAGTGTAGATCGTCCCAGTTACGTTTAATAGTGTCAGGTAGGCCTGGAAATATCCTGATCCCCAGATACACAATATGGGAGTCTGACCAAGTAAAATTAAAGCGGCGTAGGGCGGCGTGGGTTTGAGGGGGACAATAGATTGGTAAAATGTTAGATTTAGTAATATTTAACTTATACAGAGACACCCTTGAATATTGTTGGATTATGTCGAGTAGGGCAGGAATCGACTCCTCCGGGTTTTGACATGTAATAAGGACATCATCTGCGTATAAGCTGATTTTATGACTGGAGGAGGCTATGCTTATTCCTGTAATGAGAGGGGACCTCCTAATCAGCTCCGCTAAGGGCTCAATACAAAGGTCAAAGATCAGGGGTGAGAGCGGACAACCCTGTCTTGTGCCATTTGAGATACTGAAGGACTTTGACATGAAGCCTGAAGAGAAAACGGCCGCTGAGGGGGAAGTATATAGTGAAGATATTGCTGTGTAAATTGGCCCACCAAAGCCGAACTTGAGCAGGACCTCCCGGAGATAGTCCCAACCAATGCGGTCGAAGGCTTTCTCTCCATCGAGAGAAAGGAGGACCGTTGGAGTCTTAGTCCTGTCAAGATATTTTAAAATATTGAGAACTCGACGGATGCCATCTCTGGCTTGCCGGCCCTGCACAAATCCCACCTGGTCAGAGCCAATCAGGGAGGGGAGTACTCTGTTAACTCTATTGGCAATAATCTTCGCATAAAGCTTAATATCGGAATTGAGTAGGGAGATAGGCCTGTAGTTTGCCATGAGATCTAGTGGTTTGCCGGGTTTAGGGATTGTTACAATGGTAGCTGATAGCATTTCCGGGGGGGGGGGGGGGTGACCCTTGAGAAAGGAGTTAAAGGTATCTAAGAGACATTCACTAAGAGGAGTCTGGAAAAGCTTGTAGTACTCATTGTTTAAGCCGTCCGGGCCCGGGGATTTGTTTAATTTAGATTGGTTGATAGCTTGCAGAAGTTCTTGGGAAGAGATGGGCAAGTTAAGAGAGGACAGTTGGGTGACAGAGAGTTTTGGAAGGGGTATTTGAGCTAGAAAGGATTGAAGCTCCGGTGTTTCGATGTGTGGAAGTAAGGGATCGTCTTTGAGGTTATATAAAGCATGGTAGTATTTAGCGAAAGAATTTACGATGTGTTGCGGGTCTACTATTGTTTGGTTATTAATTGTGAGTGACGCAATTCTGGATCGAAGTTGGAGTTGCTTGACCCTCCGGGCGAGAATTTTCCCCGGACGGTCGCCCTGCATGTAAAAGTTCCATTTAAGTTTTGCCAGGGAAGCTTCATATCTATATAAAGTAAGTGTTTTAAGTTGTTGCTTTAGAGAACGCAGTTCCTCAATTATTGAAGGGGAAGGCAACTTTTTAGCCTTTTCGTCTGTTGTCCTAATTTTTCCTAAGAGTTCATTCAGTTTTCCCTCTCTTTTACGTTTTTCCCTAGAGGCAATTTTAAGGAGGATACCCCTGATTACTGCCTTGTGGGCACACCAAAGAGTAGAGGGACTAGACACTGAGGCTCCGTTGAGGTCAAAGTACTCGTTCAAGGCGGACCTAATCTCGTCTACAATTGCAGTCGACTTCAATAGGTAGGTGTTGAGTCTCCATGGGGAATAAGATGGGGGAGAAAATTTGTCTGCTAATGTAAGAAATACTGGGGCATGGTCTGACCAGGTTCTGGTGCCTATTTCCGTTGAGAAGACATTGCCCAGTACTTGTCTGTTAACCAGGAAAAAATCTATCCTGGAAAATGAGATGTTAGGGGCGGAGTAAAAGGAGAAGTCCTTTTCCTCTGGGTGAGCATATCGCCAGGGGTCGTGAAGATTCTCCATGGGTAACATAGATTTTAAGTCTTGCATTTTAGGGGAAAAAGGGCAAGACCTATCTATTTTCCTATCTATGACCATGTTAAAGTCTCCGCATATAATAAGGTGTCTGGCGTTGAGTGCTTTCGTTTTAGTTATCACTTTAGAAATGAATCGCGATTGTCTCTTATTAGGGGCATAGAGAGTGGCAATGGCATAATCTTCACCGTCTAATAGGCAGTGCAGAATAATGTACCTGCCTTGTTCATCGACCACCGCCTGTTTTAGGGAAAAGGAGACAGAGTCCCTTATAAAAACTGCTACACCCGCCTTCTTCTGTGGGAGAGCTGCTAAGAACTGTACTGGGAAGTTCTTGTGCCTAAGTCTGTGGGTGTCTCGATCCCTCAAATGTGTCTCCTGAAGACAGACAATATCAGCTTTAAAAGACTTAATATCTCTCCAGAGGGTGGACCTTTTTTGGGGCGTGTTAAGCCCATTTACATTCAGGGACAGAAATTTAATCCCCATAGTTTTGACTTAAGGGAAATTTGAAAGCCGCGGAGATGTGAAGGTCAAGACCCCCTGGAGAGAGATACCGATGATACCAGAAATCGGATAGATCATACATGGCAGAAAACTGGAACAAATGTAAGACCCGCATAACCGTAGGCGGAACAAATAATAGACAGCACAAAGTACAAACAAACAAAACAGAGTTCCCTAAAGTTGGGAAGGATTTCCCGGGGGGGAAAGGTAAACCTGCAGAGGAAGGCCTCGTAGGGCAGGTAACCACGCCTGTGAAGGCACACATGAAGGAACACATGAGCCCTAGGTGGAGTTAGGCACCATCAAAGTTCCGATCTGAGTCTCAGCCCGGTGTTTTGGGCAAGGATCTGGTTCGCTTCTCTGACCATAAGGGAGTGATGGCCATCGGGCGAGACCTTTGTTCTCTACTGGGAGATGTAGTTGGTGGTTGTATCAGGTCCCAGGAAGTGAGGAGATTCTTGACCATCAGTGGGTTGTGGCATACAGTAGTGACATTGTCTCTTGAGATGATCAATTTTATGGGGAAGCCCCAGTGGTAGCCGATGCCGTGGTCTCTGAGGATCTTCGTGTACTGAGAGAACTCCCGGCGCCTCAGCATGGTTCCTGCAGAGAGGTCTGGAAAAATCGCAATATCCTTGAATCTGTCCGGTAAAGGGGGGCGTTTACGAAGGGCTTTGAGGAACTCGTCCTTCGTGCGGAAGAAGTGTATCTTGGCTATCACGTCTCTTGGGACCGAGGAGTGAAGATGCTTCGGTTTAGGGAGCCGATGGATACGGTCCACAGTAAGATCAATCTGGGAAGCTTCAGGTAATACTATAGCCATGAAGTCAGTAAGGAAGGATTGCAGCATGTCAGGAGTTACGGACTCCGGGACTCCACGGAGTCTGATGTTCTCTCTCCGGGACCTGTCCTCTAGGTCCATGAGTTTGGATGATAACCGTTGTACTTCGTCTTCTAAAGCCACGTTCGCGTCAATTAATGTATTATGAGAGTTGGCAAATTCAGACATTTTTTTTTCTAGATGATCTGTGCGGGTCACCAGAGTTTGAATATCCGCCCTGAATTCCGACATGGTATGTTTAAAATCAGATTGGATGCTTTCACGGAAAGATGAAAACAGGCGTTGTAGAGTGACCTCCATGGCAGAAGAGAATTCCATGTTACCATGGGAATCTTACGAATTGGAAGTAGGAGAGGTCCCTGATAGTGACGGGAAGGAGATGCCTCGGTCTGCCGAGGATGGCTGGGATGAAGATTGGGGAAAGAACTCAGTGAGCTTCGTTGGTTTGGTTCTGGTTCTCCTCCTGTTCGTTCCGCCCATGAGTTCTTGTAGGGAATCCAGGGTCAGGCACAAGGATTGGATTTGCGTTGGAGGAGGGAACACTCTTCGTTTTTTTTTTTTTTTTTTTTTTGTTACTCCCCCTCTTCTGAACTATTTACTCTCCTTCAGTTATCAGGGTATAGCACGAAGTGGTGTGGTTGTCGGGTGCAGGACTAGGTAGACAATATGCCACGACTGTTCAGTGCTGGACTCAGGATTACTAGAGCAGTCCGATACAGGTACAGGCACTGGCACAAGGAGAATGATCTCCCCAGCAAGATTCAGGGCCGGGAGATCAGAGCACCCAGCACCCGCGGTGCGTCTGTTGCGTGCTTAATATAAGAGGTCAGCTATAGTGATAGAAATATAAGGTAGGTATGCCACAGACAGTTGGAGGTGCTAGACTGGATAGTCCGTAGTATTGTAGGTAGGATAGCGCGTGAGGTCTAGAGTGGCCCCACAGTTGGTGATTAATATCTGAGGGATCTCTCTATGCAGGATTTCCAAGCAAGGGGTACACAGGTGGCTATCTGGTAGGCTGCTGAATAGAATGTACCTCCTAAATTCGGCGGGTATGTTAGAGAAAGTCTTCCTGCAGAGAAGTCTCTGTACCTAGCAGTAGTGAGAGACTAGTAGAGCATCTAAAATGGCTGCCGCTGATCAGCTACTGCAGGGACAGGAGGCAGACTCTAGTTTAAGTATGGCCCTTCAAAGAGTTGCAGAGGGAGCTGGAAGTATATTATGAAGGGTAACTGCTGTGGGTTAGCAGCCTTCTGGGTGCTGCTTATATAGTCCCAAGTGCAAATGAGGACTATATAATAGTGATGATAACACCCTCATCAGAGTGATATCTCCCGGAGTTAGGCCTTAGGGTCAATTAGGCCCAGTAGGGTGAGATTAGGGCGTTGTTGCCCCTGTTCGTTTTCTCTCCCTTCCTTGCGTTATTATGGTTTCTCACTATTTGTGTGTAGGTGTCATTTTGTTTTATAAGTTTACTAATAAAAGTTAAGTTTTATATCCATTATCCCCTGTTGGCTAAGGTTTTGATTTTTGGATTATGTGTGGGGGTTTGCGGCGTGATCGGTATTGGTAGCTCCCACCTATTTCCTTTGGCGTTTTTTTTTTTTTTCAACTGTATAACAAAAAAACAAAAAAAAACATTGAGCAACTCAGCTTCCAGGACTTGAAAGTCACCAGTCAGAATGCCCATGCAAAATACTGTTAAAAGGGGTATTCCCATCACATTGATTACCTTTAAACATACAGGCAGAGATAAATAAAGATTATTTTCAAGTACCCTGCTGTTCTGATTTTGCTTTTTCAGAGTTAAAGCAGTTCTTATTTCCTGCAAGATTCCAGAAAGTTTCCTAGGTTACTGACCACCTCTCTCTTCTCTAACAGCCCTGGCAAGGATGGTGACAAACCCTTACTGACAAACTTTAACCCTTAAGAGCTCTGTAGCCTTGTGCCCTGCTATTAAAACACCTCCATCACCACTGTCCTAACAGGCTCAGTTAGAAATTTTAGAGCCGAAATGGCTGGCACTACTGTAGAACCACTCACGGCTTGAACAAGAAGTGGAAGCCTGAAGCTGGCTGTGAAGAGCAGGCACTTAGAAACAGCCAGATGGGAAAACCCCCTTAACTACAAAAAGCACCTACAAAGGCAAATGAGCATCAGAACTGGACTTTGGAACAATCAAAGTAGGTGCCTGATCTCACAACATTGTCCGTTTTATCATATGGGTGGCTGGGTGCGTGTACAGCGTACCATCATTCATATGGATGTTACTTTGACAAGTACCACCTATTTTCATATTGTAGCAGACAAAGAATACTTAGTATTCACAGTAATGGTTTTTCCCAATATAAGTAGCTAATTTTAGCAGGAAAATTACTTTGTCATACACCAGACTTTGTTTGGAGATGGTTCAAGGAACATAACAAATCATTGTTAGCATCGATTGGTCTTGCAGGAAACAGAGCAATCCATGAAAGTCCCACCTTGTAACTTACAACAGTTAAGGACCTGCTGCTAAGATTCGTGTTCCAGAAACCACAGGACACCTTAAAAACAGGCATCCTCAAACTGCGGCCCTCCAGCTGTTAAGAAAGTACAACTCCCATCACGCATTTATATAATCTATAACAGTGGGCATGATGGGAGTTGTAGTTTCCCAACAGCTGGAGGGCCACAGTTTAAGGATGCCTGCCTTAAAAGATCTGGTAAAGACCATGACTATATGGGTCAGCAGTTTTGGCCACACAAGGGGGACCTACATGCTAGGAGGTAGCTGGCTTTAATGTTATGACTGATACATGCATATTTACATGTCTACATCCAAAACATTTTCTGCTTAAAATTATGCTAAAAAGTGATAATGTAACTTTAAGTGGTTACGTGCAAGTGCGATAAAAATATGCATTACATACCTCAAACCGAGATGTTGGTAGTACAATACCCATTGATAAATATTGGAGCTGTGGCCTGCAGGACTTGGTTCTGGGGTTGTATGATTCCTAGTAGTGGGACAGGCAATCCAAGTTGTACAGCCTTGTAGGAATTTTTCGAAAGGAGGAAATAGTGTGTATGAAAACATAGGACACATGATGGATAAACAAAGAGGGCCTTATTTATCAAATCGGTCTAATAGTAAGACTGTCTTTGTAGGCCATAGAAACCAATCAGAGCTCTGATGTTATTTTTCCAGAGCAGTTTAAAAAAATTAAAGCGGAGTTGCTATGTGCAACAAAGACAGTCTTCGTGTTAGACAGTTTTGATAAATTAAGTCTTTACTACCGAGTGTTAAGGTACAGTAAATTTATGAATGAATTCTTGCTCTGTGCCGAAATAACTAAAAAGTCGACGGGTCCTCTCATATTTTTTCCTATTAGCCAAGTTCATGCAAAATAATAAACTGTAATATACTCAAATAAATGTCATCTCTTTTCCTCTATACCTGACTTTTAGGGCTTGTTCACACGGCGTTTTTGTGATCCGTTTTACAGATCCGCAAAACGGATCTAACAATTGTCAGTGTGATTAACATTGTGTTCAATGGCAAAAGCGCATTGCTGTTCTCGCGGGAGATCTGCGATGCGCTTTTGAGAGCTCTCCTGCACTGCGCTTTTCGCATCCGCTTTAAGAATTGACATGTCAATTCTTATTGCGTTTTACATAAGTGAAAGCCCATAGGAGATAATGGAGTGCGCTTTTGGCACCTGTCCAAAAACGCTCCACACTCCGGGTACGTATCAGCTGCGCTTTGCATCCTGAAAGCGGATGCGAAAAGCGCACTGGGAGGCTGGACGGGGATCGCTGGAGAGGAGTGCGGCGGCAGCGGGAGCGCAGGTAAGCGGCGGCAGCGCAGGTCATATGGACGGAGGTGCCGGGGCTGCAGTCATATGGACGGAGGTGCCGGGGCTGCAGTCATATGGACGGAGGTGCCGGGGCTGCAGTCATATGGACGGAGGTGCCGGGGCTGCAGTCATATGGATGGAGGTGCCGGGGCTGCTGTCATATGGAGAGAGAGAGAGAGATATTCTGAAAACGCATCCGGAAAGCGGATGCGTAAAACACAAGTGAAAAAGCATTGAAAACTGATCCAAATAAAGTAACAACTGCTGCGTTTTGCGGATCCGCTTTCCAGATGCGCTTTTCAAGTGCCAAAAACGGATCCGTAAAAAGGATCCAAAATGCCGTGTGAACAAGCCCTTACACGTTCAGTAATGGTTTACCATTTCTGCCCTCACTGTAAAACCACAAGGCTTGTGAGAAATTAGATTTTACAGAGTATAGTGGCAGAAAGAATAATGAGAAGGCTGCCTGCACAAACCTGTATACATGGAGACTCTACTGCTTCATCTTGTAAGACTGTTCACATGGAAATCCACATATGGAATATATGGCAGATATTTGAGGTGACATCCTTGGATTTCTGCTGGAGAGTTTCACTTTTCAGTGGTGGATTATGTCGTTGATTTTGAACATGGATTGGGCCCATTGTAATGGGGCCAAATCGGTGTCTTGGTTGCCCGATGCAGAATCAGACCGGATTCCACATGGGAAAAAAAAAAAAAAAAAAAAGACAGTAGCGTGGATTTCTTATCTGAATGAATGGAACGTAGGTTTTGGCGCAGAATCCACATCAGAATGCAGCATATGCATCTTCCCCAAATACTAGAATATCTTACACCAGAACTTGATAACAAACAGCAGTGCTCGGTGTTTTCACTGTAAGGGGCCGTTCACACGGCTTATTTTGGGCACGGATTGCAGCCGTATTGCAGCGCAATACGGCTGGAATCTGTCCCAGCCATTACGGTAATTCACAGTTCTCATAGAGAACTATGGATTCCGTCTCTCCTACCCGCTCGGCGAATCCACCGGGTGGGGAGAAAGTGACATGCACATTATCCCGGCGGGATACGCACCGTAGATAATGAAAGTCTATGGGGCCGGCGACCAGCGCCCCGCCCCTTATTCAAGCCGTAATTGCTGACGAAATCAGTCCTGCAATTACGGCTTGAATAAGCAGTGTGAACCGGCCCTAAATGTCCTGAACATTCTACTGCGGTCTGTAGGATGGGTGGGGGCCAGGTCACTTTGAGGGAAAGTTAATTAATCATAGTGCAGAGGCCAGAGCAGGCATCCTCAAACTGCGACCCTCCAGCTGTTGGGGAACTACAACTCCCATCATTCCAATGTTCTAGATTATATAAATGCATGATGGGAGTTGTAGTTTCCAAACAGCTGGAGGGTCGCAGTTTGAGGATGCCTGGGCTGGAGGGACATGAAGACTTAACACAGAACATAAAAGCAATGCTACTAAATGGAGACCATCATAGCAGCTAGTGCCCACCCCTTCTAAAGTGCTCTGGAAACATTGACAATTAAAGAAAGCTTGCAAAGGGAGCAAACCTAAGGAAAATGTTTACACAGATGATGTTGTAGTCACCAATACTGTAAATGAAGTACCTATACACAGGTGACTATTTTGAAAATTCAGCTGGAATGATAGGCATGTCTAAGTAGTACCAAAAAGTAAAAAAAATAAATAAAATAAAAATCAATTATAACCATAACTATTTTAATTATAAAATAAATTAAGTAAATTATTAATCATTTGGGAACAAAATTAGTTTCTTGGCAGTTAAGACTACAACTAACCCCCTTTTAAAATTACATTACAGATTATTTTCTTATAAACAGCATTTTCATTTCCGAGGTACAGAATCTATAGTTTGCAACTCAAATGTCTGTATAAAAGACTTACGTTTGGAGAATTAGAGAGAAATTCTAGCACAAATGTATTTGTGCATCTATGAGATGTTATGCAGACCAGAATAAGTGGATCCGAGACTGGATTCACATGGCTTTTTATTTGCTGAGCATTTTGGTGCATAATGCACCTGTTTTACACCAAAATATGCATAAAAAAACACAACTATGTAGTCCCATTGTTTTCAAAGGGAATACGCACAGGAGTTCATCTTGTGAAACGCGGTACAAAGTGAAAAGTTGCTTTCTATCAGTTATTTGTGTGTTTTTGTGCATATTAAACGCAAAAATCGTGACCGTATTGAGGAATCTGATCAGCGCCATCTGTCATGACCAAAAACATAGTGAAATCTGCAAAAAGAAAAAGTGAAATTCATGGCAGAGACTAGGTCGTCCCTCAGATTTCTCTCTCATTTTACTTGCCATATTTTTTCTGGAGGACAAATACACTGTGTGAACCCAGCCTTATGGTTTTCAACTCCTTTCGCTTTTGCTGGAGGAAACCTATTTGCTAATTCCCACTGCAGACAGAATAATGAAAGCACGGTTTCTGCTACAGCAAATTACTTTACAGACCTAGACTCTTTTCTCCTCTTCATCATCTGGATTGCAATAGGTGACAAAACAGCAATAAGGAAAGGAAGGATATCATGATGTGTTTTTCTTCATCTTTCTCCATGTTTTAATTTTTTCAAATGGCAACTTTCTGCATACTCCGAGTAGTAACATACTGTATAATCAGCTGGAGAACAACAGGCTAGAGCCCACGAGCTGTCCATAGGAAACAGGAAACAGACAGCGAACCATCGTTTAAAAACTATATGATCATATGATTGTTCTATTGTGCCAAAAATGTGTTATTTCAAGTACAGGGCTTGATTATTAAAACTAGGCCAATCATTTCCCATTTTACTCTTCCCACAAGTCTACTGTCTTTCTTAAATTAAAAAAAACCAAAACATTCCCCTGATTGCTCAGCTAAGTTTTGCATGTTGCTGGTGGGATCAATCATGTGAATGAACTTAAACAATTATCCCCGTTGTGGTCGATCAAAATCTTGGGTGTACAGGGATCATCAAATAACATTGATGTGGTCTAAAGATATTTAGTAGCAGAGGTCACAGTATACTTTCTCACCTGCTCCTTTCCTGTAATACAACCGTCATGCCTTGAGAGCTTGTCTTTGATGTAACAAGTGAGAGAATGCCCATGATTGAACAAAAAAAAAAAGAAGAATATACCAGAACATGACCTGTTTAAAATACTTGAATGAGAAAATCCGAAAATCATATTCAAGAACTATTATTATTCCCATTTAACTTGTGCCTAGTGATAGTAAAGAACACTCTCTTTTCCTCTCCAATGCCTTTAAAAAGTTCTGTGTCCTCTGTTCTCTTTCTGTCCGACTATGAAGCATTAACCTCTGGAAAGCCTCTGTCTTCTCCTTTCCATCACTATATTCTACATGGCACATATTTTTTTGTACCCAGGTCTGGTCAGTTTCATTTTGTAGTCTTGATATTTCTCTACTGTATAGCTCTCTTGATTTCTGTGAGTGTGAAAAAAAAAAACAAATTTCAATAAATCACACAGAAATAAGGAAACAACTCCATGTCATAATTTGTATGCGCTATATTAGACTGGACTTGGATGTATAGACAGGAATAGGGACACCAGGGTATGGTTTGCATGGTTCTAGAAACTATCCTGAAATGACAAGTCATGCATACCGGTAAAGGCTTTCTGTATTTTTTCATTTCTACCACACCATGATCATACAGGTGGATCCTTTCTGATGGTGTCCTTACCAAGTCCCAAGTAGGCATTTTATGTAAGCTTTACCATACAAAAAGTTCCTTTTCATTATAACACAAATTTGCACCTAATTCTCAGGTTGCAATTTCCAGTCCTTCCATACTGAAATCTGAATTAAATCAGACAACTCCTATCCTGTGCATGTGAATGGAGTTTCCACAACCCATGTTCAGCTCCTGTGAAAAACTTCTCTGAGGATTTTTGTCTGCACTGAAAAAAAAAAAAAAGTACAGAAAGTACCACCATGCTAGTGTACCTGTATGGAAACCCAGAGAGAATGATCCTGTAGGAAGACACATGTCAGATTTGCACACGTGAATCTTAAACATACCCTGTTTCCCCGAAAATAAGACACTGTCTTATATTAAATTTTTGCTCCTAAGGATGCACTAGGTCTTATTTTTAGGGGTTGTCTTATTTTTCCCATGAACAAGAATTCACATTTAATGTTGAACAAAAAAAAAAAAAAGTCATAATTAATATACTGTAGTCCTGTCATCACAAAAATCAGCATAACCAGCCAAACTCTGAAGCAACAGGTAACCTCAGTCACACCATTTCATCAGTGTGCTGCACCTGCACAACCTGTACAAGCAGCTATGTAGTCAGCTCCCCCCTGCACAGTTGGTATATTCCACAGCTTCCTGTAGGATCTAATGACTTACAAAGTGAAAGTAAAAACGGTCGCCCTGTGATTCCGAGGTAAATCCTCTGAATTGTTAATGACATGTACTTGAGAAGTCTTATAATTTCATCTACTATCAATGTGTGGAGGTGATAGGTGCTCTTGTAGCAATGACTGTCGCTAGGTCTTATTTTCAGGGGAGGCCTTATATTTTGCTTGGGGGGGGGGGGGGAAAGAGGGCACGCACTAGGTATTATTTTCGGCGGATCTCTTATCTTTGGGGAAACACGGTACTAGATTTAAGTTCTAGATGCTGCAACCTTCATTCACCCAGATTTTTTTTTTTGTGTTCATTTACTTTTGATTTCCCGTTGCAATTAGGGCACCTATAGCAGCCCCATTCATGTGGAAAAACAGCCAGCTGTGGTTATTTTAGTGACATAGGTTTGTTAAGATTTTGGAGATCCGCTATAAGCACAAGGCAATTGGGTAATCAATCTGTCCATGAGAGACCTTTAATCACTATACTTTGTGCTATGTAGGCTGCAAAAGCACAGATTTTTCTTTAGGGTCTCTGGCATTGTACATTTACAGGGCTGCAGGTGTAAAGGTAACCTAGCTGGAGGAGTTACGTACCCACAAACTATGAAATCAGGTGCTGACAGTACCTGCTGAAACTGGCACATGCCAGTGAAGCAATGGAAGGTACACCTTGGTTCACAGCACATGTCCTGGAAGCTGAATAGAACTGCTCAGAAGTAGGGTTGTAGAGATCTATAAATGATGTATCATAACTCTAAGGCCTTGTTCACACTGCTTATTTGGCCGCGGATTGGGGCCGTACTGCGCGCCGGATTTGCGCTTCAGTACGGCTCCAATCCGTCCCTGTCATTACGGTAATCCACAGTTCACATAGAGAATTATGGATTCCGTCTCCTCTCCCCACTCGGCGAATCCGCCGCGGGGGCAGAAAGTGACATGCACATTATTTACGGCGCGGACGCGTCGTAAATAATGCATTGTCTATAGGGCCGGCGGGCAGCTGCCCCACCCCTTATTCAAGCCGTATTGCGGGCGGGATCCGTCCCGCAATTACGGCTTGAATAAGCTGTGTGAACACGGCCTAAGAGGACAGTCAAGCTTAGAGCAGTTTGTTTAGGCATCAGTGTCTGACTCATTAGAACAAACACACACCCATATGACTTCTTAGGGTATGTTCACACGGTGTAAGCACTGGGAAGTGACATGTCGATTCTTTTTCCTGCGCCAGGGAAAATGGCGCTGGGAAAAGAATGCCCCGCAAATACGGTAATGCATAGCTCATGTAATTTTCCTCAGCGCTGGGACACGAATCAACATGTCACTTCTTCCCAGCGCTTCCGCGATGGGGAAAGAAAGAGTCAAAGGGGGCCGGCTGTCAACATTTTAGAAATATGCGATGGCCAGCGCATAATTCTAAAGCACCCTGGATATTGCAGTTCATACAGTACATGCGCAATACGTCAAATGAATATACCCTTAGGGTACGTTTACATGGCCGATTTAGATGCTGAATTTTCAGCGCCAAAATCAGCTTCAAAACCTCATCTGAAAATCGCCTTTTCAGATGAGGTTTTGACAAGGTTTTGCAGCACAGTTTCAGAAAAAGTTTTGGACGAGGTTATTTTTTTCTGAAACCCATACAAATTAATAGTCGGGGCAAAAAATGCACCAAAAATGTGTCTATAACCATGGCGAGATTTTGAATCTCTCCACTAATTCCCATGGAGATTTTCAGCGTTGAAAATGCTTCAAGAATTGACACGACATCTTATATAGCATCCAAACAAACGCCTAAAACGCGTGCAAAACCTGTGTGTGTGAACTACAACATTGTTTTACATAACAATCCATCGACGTAAATCGGGGGCATTTGAGGCTTTTTTTTACACTGTTTTGGGAGCAGAAACACTGAAAACAGATTCAAAATCAGCCGTGTGAACTTACCCTTAGGGCACAGGTTTTCATCCGGTTTTTCAGACAGTTTTCGGTTTTGCAGCGGTCCTCACTACATGGGTTTTCCGCCCAGCGGTTTTTCAGACAGACAAACATAGAACATGTTCATTCTTCCGACTGGTTTTCGGACGGAAGATGAATATGTCTATGTGAAGAGGGAGGGCTTTTCTCCACAATCCGGAGGGGTGGGGGAGAGATTCTCAGCTGTCGGAGACTAAGGAATCATTGGAAGTGAAAAGCTTAGTGTAACTCCATAGTGTATATCTACATTTCTCGCTCCCTCTACATACTTTGTAACTAGAATGGGCATTTGACATTTAGGACTCTGGGAAAGATGGGCGACAGACAGACAGACAGACAGACAGACAGACACACACACACACACACACACATATCCTGCAGATTATTACACCTTTCACCTCTATAGATCTGCAGAACAAAACTATACACTTCATCTGTTTGTGTTTACATGGGACTGCACAAGATCTCTCTCTGCTGCAGGACCACTGATCGCTGTCCGTGAACGAACGCAGCAAACCCCGTACCACACATATCGACTGATCGCAGTCAGTGAACAAACACAGTCTCTCTCTCTCTCTATGTACCTGCGCGCTCCCGTGCACAGCTACTCCGTCTCACGGCGTTCCCGAATACGACTGGGGGTGGCACCTGTGCAGAACTCCTCTCCGTCCACATATCTCCCTCCCATACACAGCCTCTCCCTGCTACTCATTCTGACGCGTGTTCCCAAATACGACCGGGGGCAGGACCTGGGCGTAACCTGACCGGAGCTCTCTCTCGCTTCCAAGAATTAAACAAACGGCCCATTCTCTTAAACCATAGCACTTTGCTTATGGTAACCAAAGACCTACAAACTTAGATTCTTCGTCCCCACCTGTTAAACTATGATCTTTGAAATGAGAAAACCCCTTTAAGCTCTTTGTAATTTTCAAAGGCTAATGCTGACCCCTCTGGCTTATATTTTCTAAATACCCTTTTTTGTTACTTATTACCCTTTTAACTGAAGGTAGAAGCTATGTGCGATTTAATTTTAATAACATATACTTTTTACCTATAGAATTAGATTTTCCTTTATATTTCAATAAAGTATATTTAAACCCCTCCCATTTGGCTTCTACATCATTATATAATAATAGCTGCTCCCAGTCTATGTCCTGTAGTGTGGCAGTCAATAAGGGAAATTGTTTTTGCTCTTTCGGACGGTGATTGTTTCTTCCAGTTTAAATTAAAAGTAATTATATGTGGTCGCTGTTACCAAGGTTTTCATAAACAGTGACCGCTCCAACAAGTTTTGCTTTGTTAAAAATGACCAGATCCAACAGTGTCACTTCTAGTGGGATCCTCCACAAACTGGCCTATAAAATCAATCTGTAACAGTTTAAGGAACTTGCTCCTTTTTGCAGTTGAGTCATCCATTACTACTGCACGCGCCTGTGCTGCCCGCTCCATTTGTTTATGCAGCTGACCCTTTATCTCCTCAGTGATGTTGGGGGATTCTACAGATTACACCAAAAGTAATTTTTTCTGTTTTAACTTTCCCATGCATTTAAACCCACAAGGTTTCTAAATCCTCACCATCTCCACATGCTAGCTATTGCCTCTTTCACACTTGCATTCATATTACTCCTTACATACAGATACATTGCTCCACCCTTACCGGTTGCCGGGTCCTTCCTAAATAGAGTAAAACCCTGAAGGTTAACAGCCCAATCATCCAGTCCAGACATAGCTCAGCAACACCAACCACATCAATCTGTTCCTCTAGAACTAGCACCTCAAACTCCCCCATTTTGTTTGCTAGATTTCTGTTCTTTGTGAGCAGATGCTTTAAATTTTCTTCCAGTCTTACACATTCAGTAGTTGGCAGGGGATTAAATAAAATATTGTGGGCACCTATATCTTCAATGCTGGTTTTTAACACTTGGATCTCCTTATCTACTGGTCTAGTCTGCCCCCCACAGTTCACTTCTCCACCCACCGATATAGTCTGCCCACTCTGTCATATCTATCCATGGATTTTCTAGATGGTCTTCCCTCCTCATCCCTAGTTTAAAAATACTCCCGCACCCGTTCTAGAATTCTCTCCCCAAACACAGCAGACCCCCTTCCATTCAGGTGCAATTTATCTTTAGAAAACAGATTGCAACCCAATGAAAAATCAGCCCAGTGCTCTAAGAACCCAAACCCTTCTGTCCTACACCAAAGATTCAGCCATGCATTTAACTCCCAGAGCTCCCGCTGTCTTTACTGCATTGTGTATGGCACAGGCAGTATTCCAGAGAACACAACCTTGGAGGTCCTTCCCTTCAGCCTGGAGTCTACTTCTTTAAAATTGTCCTTTAAGATCCTCCACCTACCGTGTATTCTGTCATTGGTTCCAACATAGACCACAACAGCTGGGTCATCACCAGCCCCTCCCAGTAATTTAGCCACCCGTTCCTCCAAATGCCAAACTCTGGCACCAGGGAGACAGCAAACCATTCAGTTGAGGTGGTCTATTATTCTATCCATCTTCTTTATTATAGTATCCCCTGTAACCACTTACTGTCGTTTACTACCTGCATTACCCCCCCCCCCTCACCCTCCTCCTTACTACTACTCGGGCTACTCTCCCAGCTGCAAGGAAGAGCAGTATCCACTAGAGTTGCCATTTCTGAAACGGATGCCCTAAGAGCATCACAAAACTTGGTAATTTTGCTAGGAGCTCAGAAACAGAAGTCGCCTTCCTTTTTCTGGTTCCCCTAACTTCGTTAACCCGGCTACATGGCTCATCCTGCTGATCTATTAGGCCATGTTCACACGGCTTAAAATGGGCCGTATTTCGGTCCGTAATTACGCGCCGAAGTGCGCCAATTACGGGCCGAAAACGGCCCATTCATTACGGTAATTCACAGTTCTCATAGAGAACTATGGATTACGTCTCCTCTCCCCGCCCGACGGGGAGATAATTGATATGTGAATTACTAGCGGCGTATACGCGCCGCTGGCAATTCAGTCTATGGGCCAGCGAAGTGCCGGCCCCCTGCTCAGTCCCCCGCTCCCGCCCCGCGTCACACGGCATAATTGCGGGGCGTAATTACGCCCTGCAAATACACCGTGTGAACATGGCCTTTCTACTCATTTTCATCTCATGTGCTGCTCTGGCTCGCTGGAACTTTCGTTCCACAGCTACTATCTGCTGTGGAACAGAACTACAAGTGCCAGCATTCCCCATAAGTCTCCGTTTGTAACTAGGGGATAGAAGTCAGAACGGTTTAAGTCGAGGACTGCCTGAATTTATCTATTCATCACTATTTAAGAATTTTTGTGGAACACTTATTTATTAGCATCTACATCAAGATTATATTTTGTGATAATTATGTCATACAAATATTTATACCGCTGCTCCCAGTACTACATTAAAACTTTTCCCAAAAGGTTTGTTATTTAAGAATTTTAATATGTTTGTGCTTCTGCATTTATATTGTGTTATGTATTTTATAATAAAAAATTATGTTCTAGGATTTGGTGTGATACACTGCTACATATTGGGGTTGATCTATGGTTATAATGCATCATACCTATTTGACCTATTTGTTTTTTGTTTCTGGTGGTATAAATGCACAGTAGTCTGGTCCTAAATGGGTAAATAAAAAGTATCAGCCATTATAGTTTTAAAAATATTACCAGAAGTTTCCACATTCCCATGTAACTTTTTTTTGATTCTACATCGCTGTTTGAGGGCTTATTTTCTGCAGAAGGAGTTGAATTATTTTTAATGGCATCATTTACTCCCTTACCAACATCTCTTATACAGTTACGTTATGATGTCAGAAACTGTTGGAAGCAAACTCGGAAACTGAGCCAACTCCATGCATAGTAAATGCTTGCTGTTAGTTGCAGTCAGCATCTGCCTTCATTGGTCTGGACCAGAGATAAATCCCAACCGAGGCAATTAACTACTTCTCTTCAAGGTTGAATGCAGCATCTAGGGCTCAGGTGTCAAACTGCGGCCCTTCAGCTGTTGAGAAACTACAACTCCCATCATGCATTTGTATAATCTATAACCGTGGGCATCATAGGAGTTGTAGTTTCCCAACAGCTGGATGGCCGCAGTTTGACACCCCTGATCTAGGCAATTACTTAAGATGGTGGTGCCCTATAAAGCATTCCAATGGGCCCCTCCACCCGCTGTGATCACGGGGTGCCATCTGCATGTCATGGCTGCTGGGGGGCTTACCATCTTACCGCTCCTATTACTCCCTGCCTTAGGTGGGTATAAAAGGATAGACGTTACTGAGCACTAGTCTTAAATATATTAGTATTGCAGAATAGTTTATGTACAGCCAATCATTACCCCCTAGTGGTCAAGTATCAAAGGGTGACAAAAAAATTTATTTTTTAAAATGTATTTAAATTCTTTTATCTTTTTAGATGCGCTGGTCGGTGGGTAGGTGGCCATCTCCTCTCCGGGATGAATGAATGATCCTCCTTTCAGCGCCTGGTACGGGACCCGCGCCACCCAGCGCCATTCGATACATTGTTTTCCATATCAGTGTGAAGACAGCTAATAGTTGTGTTTTTGTTTGTTATTCATACGTTAGACCCAAAGTGCCCAGGTTTAAGCTTCTTATACTATCAGGAGACCTATATTATGCTGGTTTGCCTGCCATATTGGTATATATGTATAGCTATAAGTGTGCTTTCTGTGCATGTGTATGTTACATATTGCAGGCGTATTTTGGACATTTTTCTTTTATTATGTGCTCCTGTTCAATATGCTTACTTTTCTTGATTAATGTGGGTGTAATTTATACTTTTGAAATAAAGCTTGGAATTTGAAAAAAATAAATAAATAAATTATTTTATCTTTTATATATATATATATATATATATATATATATATATATATATATATTATATATATATATATACATACATATAGTGGGGAAAACAAGTATTAGTAACTTTTATTGTAGTTTTACTAACTTTGAGAAACAATCTAAGATAAAAATCCAGAAAATCACGTATTTTTAATAATTATTTGCATTTCATTGTATGAAAAAAAGTATTTGATACAATAGAAAAACAGAACTTAGGCACAAAAACCTTTGTTTGCAATGACAGAGGTCAGAGGTTTCCTGTAGATCTTGATTCAATTTGCACACAGCAGGGATTTTAGCCCACCCCTCCATACAGATCTTATCCAGATCTTTCAGGTTTTGGGGCTGTCTCTGGGCTACATCGAGTTTCAGCTCCCTCCAAAGATTTCCAATTGGGTTCAGGTCTGGAGACTGGCTAGGCCACTTCAGGACCTTGACATGCTTCTTCCGGAGCTACTCCTTAGTTGCCATGGCTCTGTGTTTCGGGTCATAGTCATGCTGAAAGACCTAGCCATGACCCATCGTCAATGCTCATACTGGGGGATGTTGCTGGCCAGAATCTCACAATACATGGCCCCATCCATCCTCCCTTCAATACTGTCCCGTCGTTCTGTCCCCTTTTCAGAAAAGCACTGCCTAAGTGTAATGTTTCTACCCCCATGCTTCATGGCTGGGACGACGTTCTTGGGGTTGTAATATTTCGTCCTCCAAAACACAGTGAGTGGAGTCAATACCAAAATGCTCCATTTTGGTTTCATCTAACCACATCACCTTCTCCCATGCCTCCTCTGGATCATGCAGATGGTCATTGCCGAATGGACCTGAACATGTGCTGGCATGAGCAGGGGGACCTTGCATGCCATGCAGGATTTTAATCCATGATGACATAGTGTGTTATTAACGATAATCTTTGGGACTATGGTACCAGCTCTATTCAGGTCATTGACCAAATCCTCCAGTGTAGTTCTGGGCTTATTTCTGACCTCAGAATCATCCTTACCCCACAAGATGAGATCTTGCATGTAACTCCAGACCGAGGAAGATTGACAGTCATCTTATGTTTCTTCAATTTTCTAATAAATGCGTCAACAGTTGTTGCCTTCTCACCAAGTCGCTTGCCTATTGTGCTGTAGCCCATTCCAGCCTTGTGTAGGTCTACAATTTTGTCACTGGTGTTCTTAGACAGCTCTTTGGTCTGACCATGGTGGAGAGGTTGGAGTGTGATTGAGTGTGTGAACAGGTGCCTTTTATACAGGTTCAAACAGGTGTAATTAATACAGGTTATGAGCACAGGAGGGCTTAATAAAAAACTAACAGGTCTGCGACAACCAGAAGCTCACAGAGCTCAGTCTGTGGCATAAGTGATTTTTTACTTTTTTCTATTCTGTTTTTTGTTCCGATTCTGGAAATACTAAATTTCTCTAGTTTTTGTTATGTTTTACATTTTTTTTTCTGAAAGTAAATAAAAACCGTCTCATGAAAGAATTAAAAAAAAAACTCGTTGTGACACATTTTTTCAAAAATTCCCTTAAAAATGTAAAGGTCTTCATTAGAAAACATGGCTCCTAGATCCAGTCTCGACACACACACAAACAGTAAGAGGACCAAAGGTTAACTGAGACAAAACTTATTTTTGTATTGACAATCTCACACACACACACAATTATTAAACATTTTTATTGTCTTTTTTGGTCCATAAAAAAAAAAAAAAAAAAAAAAAAAAAAAAAAAAACAGAACGTGTATATCTGAACCTTATAATAATTATGCCTTTGAACAATGGAGCAACATACTAACCTGGATTGCACTGTAGTTGTACTGATATTGCAGAACAGCCTCAAACAGATTCCAAAAGGTGTACTCTGGCCACAAAACTGACTGGAATACCACGCAGGTATGTGAAGTCTGAAAGAAGATTAAATAAAAGATTTGACGCTGAATTCCATATTTTTCTAGTATTCCAGCAAGTAAAGGTTTTGGCACAGAAAGAATGCAGCTTATAGCCAAGTTCAGCCCTAACTGATAAACATTTTCTTTAAATTTACACTTACTGTGTTGGGGTACATTCACACAGTGTATTGCAGTGCGTACTTGTGAGTGCCGCAATATGCTGGGTGTTTTAGAAGTACGTGCTGGCCAGCGCGTGTTGCTAAACGTTCTATGCCAGCTACCATAGACATTAACTTTCCCTGTGTAACTTCTTTCTCCTGGCAAGTAATATGCGTGGGGAAAAACGGCAGGTAATCATAGCTGTCAATGAGAGCTATAAATTCCCAGATTTGCGGTCCAGACTTCCGGCGTATTGCAGCGCAATTAAGCTCAGAAATACAACCGCAAATACGCCGTGTGAACATACCCCTACAAAAAATGGTAGTATCAAATATTCTTGGAAAAAACGGTCATATTGGGCTGCTTTCTTTTTTTTTTTTTTTCGCTAAATAGCTTTACTGCAGGGATGCACTACTGGCAGCCTATAATGGCACTCTGCGCAGCCTCCAACCATTAAGACACAAATATGCTTCGCAAAATACACAGAATATGCTAAATATGACTAAAAGATTCAGCACACAAAAAAAAGTGAGACAACACACAGAAGTGGCAAGCTTACATACAACTTTGGATGTCCAGGAGCAGTCCCAGAGGGTTGGAGACAAAATAGGTTAACAATTAAAAAATGAATCAGCAGTGGCAGCCCTTAGCACACTGCTGCCTGAAGCACCTTACGGCCAAGGTTTGCGTCATCCGAGGCTCAGGTATGGATTTGGTAGAAGTTATAAAAAGTACGGATCGAAGCCCAGGTAGCAGTTTTACAAACTTGTAAAGTTCAAGCTTGATGCCGAGCCGCCCAGGAGGCACCAACTGCTTGTGTGGAATGAGCGGTGACCTGTAACTGGATACATAACTTGGGAGTCGATAATTGAGGCGAGACGACAACAGATCGACGTCTGGCGTGCCCCAATTCTGGCAAAGGAGATGAAAAAACTCTGGTAGAAGAGCCCACTCCCCGGAATCAACCATTGCTCGACTGAAATGATTGGCCAACCAGTTTTCCACCTCTGGAATGAAACATTTCCGAAAAAGACGGTACTGACTGCTCCACCAGCGAGAGATCCTTGCGGCTTCTATAAAAGCCGACCGACTCTGTGTCACCCTGATGATTTAGATAGGCCACTGACATGGTGTTGTCGGACGGAATCCGGATTGGGTGACCCCAAATGAGAAGAGACCAATGTGAAAGAGGTAGGAAAATGGCTCCGAGATCTAGAACATTGATTTGAAGATGGATTCCCTGAGGAATCAGAGACCCTGAGTCGCCCGGGTGCCTAAGACGGCGCCTCACCCCGTTGTACTGTGGTGATGATGAGCCACTGTGGGGACAGAAACAACTTCCCCTGATGTAACACAGGGGAGACTAGCCATCAGCCAAGGTCGGCCGATGGAACCCCTAACCACCTGGTCACCGATTCCTCAGGAAAAGGACAAAGAGTATTAAGCCGTCTGGTAGGAAACAAAGGCCTGTCAGGATGTTTTCACTCCCTGGCAACCAGTTCCTAAAATTCTGTATGAGGAGGGAACACCAAACGCTGCTACCTGCTGCATTTAATTGAACCTCCTCCTGGGAGGCTGAGACATCCTCATCCTTAACACGAAGGGAGCCTCTGACAGCCCGGATAAGGGCTTGGGCCGCTGCTGCCGTTCCATCATCTCTATCTGGCTCAGAATCAGAAGAGTCCCCACTTGAAAAAGCCATATCACGGCATGGAGCTTCCATCCCTGACCACTGTCTGTAGAGAGCTCGGGTAATAACGAGGAAGAGAGAACTCTAACCTTCTTACGTGAAGCCTCTGTGCGGGCTGCGCCGTACCCTGGGAGGTGCGATGCTGGGCAGCAAGCAGAGACTGCATACGCTCTATGGCCAAAGCCATAACCTGGGACAGTCTGGACAGGTCACCCACTGCTAGTGACAGGGCCACCAAACCCTTGCAGACTGGGTCTGGCCCCGCAGCCATCGGCTGAGATGCTACACATAAGGCACAAAGGGCACTGGGCTGGCCACAAGAAAATTTCAGCGCAGGCAAAATAAGTTGCCTGGATGCAGGTTTGGATGCAAGTTGTTTGACCACTCCTCCTTGGAAATGGACATGGCAGCAAAGTGCGCATGGCAGGGATAGATGGCCCAAAGAAGGCCAACTAACCACCACAAGATACTCCTCCAAACAGAGTAGGTACTCGTCTATCCGAAGTCTTCAGGCGTCGCGGCATCACCCCTTCGACACCATACACCCGAAGGAGAATCTACCGGAATACGGGGAAGAAGAAAAAAAAAAGAAAAAGAAAAGAGTCCGCGGAGGTAAGTGGGGACGGATGAGCAGCATAAAGGAAGATCAGCCAGCTAAACTACTGACTGGTTTCCTGACGCCATCAGCGGGAACGTCACGAAGAAAAAACATTATGATGAACCCCTTGATAGGTGAGAGACGGAGGCTCTATCACCCTCCAATAGGTGAGAGCTGTAGGCTCTATCACCCTCTAGAAGGTGAGAGGCAGGCGCTTAATTACCACCTGCAAACATAAAATAAACTCTGCATAGCTGCAAAGCAGCGCCTGCCTCCTACGACACTAGGCTGAAAACTGATCAGCCTGGCGTCAGCAGGAGGGATATAGTCTATCTGGGCGGGCCTAACACGTTTGGTCTGCCTAGTGTCAGCCTCCTAGGGCAAGGGCCTATACCCAGGTGCTGTGCCCCCCAGTGATATTGCTGAGAAATGTAAGATTTAATTTTTTACATTAATATGCAGTTTAGCTGAAAAGGTTTCATTTTGCAAGTAATCCTGGAAGAAAAACTCAAAAATGTGTTATGTAATTTTTCCAAGTATGGTAATGCCCTATATGTGGGTATAAACTTCTCTTTGGGAGCAGGGCATACAAGGGAGGAAGCTATATTTGGCTTTTGTAATGCAGATTTTGGTGGATTTAATGTCGTATGTTCAAAGTCCCCAAACCAGAACAGGCGAAACCTTCCATAAGTCGCCACATTTTGGATTCAACACTCTTCAGAGAATTCATCTAGGGGTGTGAGTCCACAGGTGTTTCACGTTTTTTTTTTTTTAGCATTGGACTGTAAGGGCTCGTTCACACGGCTTATTCTGGGACGGATTTCAGCCGTACTGCGCGCCGTATTTGCGCTGCAATACGGCTGAAATCAGTCCCAGGCATTACGGTAATCCACAATTCTCATAGAAAACTATGGATTCCGTCTCCTCTCCCCTCTCGGCGAATCCGCCGAGCGGGGAGAAAGTGACATGCACATTATTTACGGCGTGTAATGAATGTCTATGGGGCCGGCGAGATGCGGGCCCCCTGCCCCCGCTGCACGGCAGCCGGCGTAATTGTGGGGCGAAATCCGTCCCCGCAATTACGCAGGCAATGAGCCGTGTGAACTGTGCCTAAAAATGAAGAAAAAACACAAAACAAACAAAAAAAAAAAACACCCAGCAATTCCGCCATTGTTTTTTGGGTTTTATTTTTACAGTGTGGTATACAACATATAATAACTTTACTATGTGGGTCAGTACAATTACAATATCAATTTTATATAGTTTATGTTTTACTACTTTTACACAATAGAAATTAGTTTGTTAAAAAAAAAATATGCACTTTTATGTCATTCTGACAGCCATACCTTTTTTTGTGGGATGAGTTGATGTTTTCAATTATACCATTTTGGGGACACATGGGTTTTTGATTGCCTTTTAATACTTTTTTGGGAGACAGGATGAACAAAATACAATACTGATTTTGTTTTTTATTTTGGTTTTACATGGCTCACTGCGCAATATAAATGACATGTTACTTTTTCTCTGTGTGGTGATACAATTATATTGTTTTCTCCTGTTATAGCACTTTTTTGTGTTTAACAATGTTTATGCATCACTATTATTTTAAAGTGCCATTTTCGGG